>JBBPBX010045170.1:0-12003 GCA_038048925.1 Garcialebias charrua
GAGGAGCCCCAAAGCGCTTTACAATACGAGCCATCTACCCATTCATACACACATTCATACACCGTTAGTGGTAGCCTGCCTTGTAGGGCGCTATCCAGACCTACCGGGAGCAACTCGGGGTTAAGTGTCTTGCCCAGGGACACAACGACACATGGTGGGCGGATGCGGGACTCGAACCTCCGACCTTCCGATTGGGGGTCGACTGCCATTACCACTGTGCCACGGTCGCCCCTAGGAGAAGGAGTAGGAGATATATGGATGCAGTTAGAGAGGACATGGAGGTAGTTGGAGTGAGGACAGAGGATGCAGAGGACAGAGTGAGGTGGAGGAGGATGACTCGCTGTGGCGACCCCTGAAGAGGGAAAACCCGAAAGAAGAAGAAAAAGAAGAAGATATATTTATATAGTGTTACATCCTTTTCAGTCCCCCTTTTGGCATCTGCATCTGGTAGCATTGGGAGTGGTGGCGCAGAGGTTAAGAAGGTGAGCTTGTGATCGGAAGATTGCTGGTTCAAGCCCCGGTACCGACAACATAAAAAATGTGGATGGGATAAGTGAAGCAGTCACACCTGTCTCCGCCCTCATCTGCCCCACTCTGGGCCCTTAACCCCCACCATCTGCTCCCCCGGGAACCCTAGATATCAGCTCTCTGCTCCACACAGAGAGCTGTGGTAGCTCGGTGGTCTGTGGTTGTGTCAGGAAGGGCATCCAGCATAAAAACAATTGCCAAGTCTTCGTGCGTACTAGTTCGCTGTGGTGACCCCTAACGAAGGGAGAAGACAAAAAAAGAAAAATCTGGTAGCAGGCCAAATTGATAAAGACCATGCAGAATAATGTAATATTTTAATTCAATATCAGAGAAAGCTATTGTATGTTGGTATAGGAAAAAATATATATATCAGTATTGGTATTAGTTATCAGCTAAATATGTTTTAACATATTGGCATATCGGCCAAAAATCCAATATCGTGCATTCTTAACTAAAAGATTTTTGGCAAAGCTCACGTTGATAAAGTAACAAGAGGAGTTCTTTGATTCTGGAAGCAATGAGTCAGCTAAAATCATCCACTTGCTTGGTGTCAGCACCATGAAACGGGCTGATGACTGATGGAGGACGCCTGCTGAAGGGTCAGCCTCCTGATAATCAACAGAGACCTCTTTGGTTATATAAGAAGCTCATCTACTGCCCAGCCTCCGTTACAGGACAGCATAAACTGCTGCAGCTTTCCACTGTTTTAACTGTGTATGTGTTGTGTGTGTGTGTGTGTGTGTGTGTGTGTGTGTGTACACAGTCATGAACCATCTTCCAGAAGAGGAATTATTCCCTTAATGAAATCATGGCAGGCATTTGACCTCATCAAGGCAGAGGAGGGAGAGGAGAGCTGACCACAGGGATGTCAGAGGAGTCAGCCTCAGCAGCAAATTCCTTGTGCAATTAAACACACACAAAGCTGCATTCACCTTTTACAGAAACACACACATCCCAGAACATTCTTGCCCTCAGACAGCTTCTCTATCATGAGCAGGGAACTACGCTGCCACATTCCTGTGGACATAAACAATCTGATAAACTGGAGAAAAGGAGAAAAACACACCTGCAGATCCACAAACATGAAACACTCCTACTGCATCTCTCCCACTGTTCATATTCTTTTGTGTATTTCTTTCAGCTCGACACAGAGAGTCCACCTGTGCAGATCAGATGAAGGGCACTCTGTTCTGAATGAGTCACAGAGACAGTGTGTACGAATCTGTCAGTCTTGATCCATTCATCTTTCCTTACCGGTGTCCAAACACAACACAACAACCGTGGAAAGGACAAAGCAGGTTTGTGCCCCACATGTCAGCAGCATGTCATGTTGAGATTTTAATTTACATTCATTCCAGCAGTTAAAACCGGTTAACCCAGCGGGTTTTGGTTTTCTTGAAACCAGCCACTAGGGAGCACAAGCCAGTGTATCTCTTGTGCCCGTCCCAAGCCCGGGTAAATGGTGAGGGTTGTGTCAGGAATGGCATCCGATGTAAAACACTTGCCAAAACCATAATGCGAGTTCATCAAAGTGAAACCATACCGGATCGGTCGAGGCCCGGGTTAACAACGTCCGCCACCGGTGCTGTTGACAAACAGGGTGCCGGCGGAAATTGTACTACTGTTAGTCGAAGACCCCGAGGAGGGAAACGTGTCAGGAGACAGAGGGAGAGGAGGAAAGTGAAGAATGTAGGACTGAGGGTTGCAACTCTAAATGTGGGGACAATGACAGGCAAAGGTAGAGAGCTGGCTGACATGATGCAGAGAAGAAAGGTAGATGTTTTATGTGTCCAAGAGACCAAGTGGAAGGGCAGCAAGGCTCGCAGTATTGGAGCAGGGTTCAAACTGTTTTACCATGGTGTGGATAGAAAGAGAAATGGAGTAGGGGTGGTCCTGAAGGAGGAGTTGGCAAAGAATGTAGTAGAGGTGAAGAGAGTGTCAGATAGGGTGATGTGTCTGAAGGTAGAAGTAGAAGGTCTGATGCTAAACATAGTCAGTGGTTATGCTCCACAGGTTGGATGTGATGGGGAGGAGAAAGATACATTTTGGAAAGATTTGGATGAAGTGATAGAGAGTATTCCCAGGGAGGAAAGAGTGGTGATTGGAGCAGACCTGAATGGACATGTTGGTGAAGGAAACAGAGGGGATGAGGAAGTGATGGGTAGGTTTGGTGTCAAGGAAAGAAACCAGGAAGGACAGATGGTGGTGGATTTTGCCAAGAGAATGGAAATGGCTATAGTCAATACCTATTTCCAAAAGAGGGAGGAACATAGAGTGACCTATAAGAGTGGAGGAAGGAGTACACAGGTCGACTACATTCTGTGTAGAAGAGGAAACCTGAGGGAGATTGGAGACTGTAAGGTTGTGGCAGGGGAGAGCGTGGCCAGACAGCATCGGATGGTTGTGTGTAGAATGACTGTTGTTGCGAAGAAGAGAAAAAGAGTAAAATCAGAGAAGAAGACCAAATGGTGGAAGCTAAAGAAGGAAGAATGTTGTGAGAAATTCAGAGACGAGCTGTTAAAGGCTCTGGGTGGTAAGAAAGAGCTTCCAAGTGACTGGGCTACTACAGCAACAGTAATTAGAGAGACAGGTAGGAAGGTACTTGGTGTGTCATCTGGACAGAGAATGGATGATAAGGAAACCTGGTGGTGGAATAGTGAAGTGCAGGACGCCATTCAAAGAAAGAGATTAGCCAAGAAGAAATATGACAGTGAGAGGACTGAAGAGAGGAGACAGGAATATAAGGAGATGGGACATAGAGCAAAGAGGGAAGTAGCTAAGGCAAAGCAGAGGGCGTACAATGAGTTGTATGGGAGACTGGACACTAAAGAGGGCGAGAAGGACTTGTACCGATTGGCAAGACAGAGGGATCAGGCTGGAAAGGATGTGCAGCAGGTTAGGCTTATTAAAGATGGGAATGGGAATGTTCTAACAAGTGAGGAGAGTGTGATGGGAAGATGGAAGGATTACTTTGAGGAGCTAATGAATGAAGAGAATGAAAGAGAAAGAAGAGTGGAGGTCATAGAAACTGTGGACCAGGAAGTGGGAAAGATTAGTGAGGGTGAAGTCCGGAAAGCTTTGAAAAGAATGAAGAAGGGGAAGGCAGTAGGACCTGATGACATACCAGTGGAGGTTTGGAAATGTCTTGGAGAGGTGGCAGTGAGGTTTTTGACTCAAATATTTAATGGAATATTTGAGGGTGAGAAAATGCCTAAAGAATGGAGAAGAAGTGTGCTGGTTCCCATTTTTAAGAACAAGGGTGATGTACAGAGTTGTAGCAACTACAGGGGAATTAAGTTGATGAGCCACACAATGAAGATCTGGGAGAGAGTTGTGGAAGCAAGGCTTAGACAAGAGGTGACTATCTGTGAGCAGCAGTATGGTTTCATGCCAAGAAAGAGCACCACAGATGCCATCTTTGCTTTGAGGATGTTGATAGAGAAGTACAGAGAGGGTCAGAAAGAACTCCATTGTGTGTTTGTGGATTTAGAAAAAGCATATGACAGGGTGCCAAGAGAGGAGGTGTGGTATTGCATGAGGAAATCTGGAGTGGCAGAAAAGTATGTTAGACTGGTACAGGACATGTATGAGGACAGCAGGACAGTGGTGAGATGTGCTGTAGGAGTGACAGATAGCTTCAAGGTGGAGGTGGGAGTGCATCAAGGATCGGCTCTGAGCCCCTTCTTGTTTGCTCTGGTGATGGACCGACTAACAGATGAGGTCAGGCAGGAATCCCCATGGACTATGATGTTTGCAGATGACATTGTGATCTGTGGTGAGAACAGGGAACAAGTGGAAGAGAACTTGGAGAGGTGGAGGTATGCACTTGAAAGAAGAGGAATGAAAGTCAGCCGTAGTAAGACAGAGTACATGTGTGTGAATGAGAGGGAGGCCAGTGGAACAGTGAGGCTACAAGGAGCAGAGGTCACAAAGGTGCAGGACTTCAAGTACTTGGGGTCCACTGTCCAGGAAAATGGGGAATGTGGTAAAGAGGTGAAAAAGAGAGTCCAGGCAGGATGGAGTGGATGGAGAAAAGTTTCAGGAGTGATTTGTGACAAAAAGGTGTCAGCAAAGGTCAAAGGAAAAGTTTACAAGACAGTGGTGAGACCAGCTATGTTGTATGGTCTGGAGACAGTGTCACTGACAAAAAGACAGGAGAAAGAACTGGAAGTAGCAGAAATGAAGATGCTGAGGTTCTCCTTAGGAGTGACAAGGATGGATAAGATCAGGAATGAGATCATCAGAGGTACAGCACATGTTGAACAACTGGGAGATAAAGTTAGGGAGGCCAGACTGAGATGGTTTGGACATGTCCAGAGGAGGGACAGTGGGTATATTGGTAGAAGGATGTTAGAAATGCAGCTGCCAGGAAAAAGACACAGAGGAAGGCCAAAGAGGAGATATATGGATGCAGTTAGAGAGGACATGAAGGTAGTTGGAGTGAGGACAGAGGATGCAGAGGACAGAGTGAGGTGGAGGAGGATGACTCGCTGTGGCGACCCCTGAAAAGGGAAAAGCCGAAAGAAGAAGAAGAAGAAGATTCCAGCGGTTAAAAAAAAAGGCAAAATCTCTTCAAAAATAGTGTTTTGATTATGTAATGTCTCAGCCTTGGCACGATGGCAAATCCCCAGATTTACTGTACGTTGTCCTGTCTGCAGATTTTCTCTGGAAGGTAAAAAGCAAAAACAAACTGATACAAACGTGCTCGGTGTTATTTACATTTATGTTGTCACGCATGCAGGGAACTATATTATTGCTGCCTCGTGTTTTGGTTTTCATCCTAGGCAGAAAGTGCTCAGCGGGTGTGCAGGGAGGTGTCGGTTCAAGCAACACAGCCTGCCTTCATTCATGGCAGACATCGGCCATTTTGCTTCACAATTCATTTCAGCCAATTGCTCTTTGTTCCCGCGCAGCTCCCGAACCAACATGGCAGAGCTGTGCTCGGGCTGGGAAAAGCATAATAATAAAAGCTTTAACAGTCAGCATGGCTTGTCTCTGACACGGCCCCTCATGGAAGATTCATGAGGTAAAAGCTCAGCAAGTGCCCATCTCTTCAGCAACAGCGGCAGACTAATTGATTGATTAAAGCTTCATGATTTGTTTATGCTGCTATCGCAAGATATACACAGCAGCTGAAACAAAATGGGGGTGTGAGGTTCAGCGCACTGCTTTGCACAAATGGGAGGGGTGCCTTTTTGGAAACGGCTGTTATGCAACCGCAGCGTGGAGCGCTCTTGCTGCAGCGCCGATGCACGGCCAATACGAAGATGCCTCGGTGGTGCTGACAACTACAGAACAGGCCATTCTTGACCCGTCTCCGTTACACCCCTCCCTCCTTCCCCGCTGCCTCCGCTGTCTTTCCGTGCAGAGCTCTGTCAAATGTGATGATGACAGGAAACCTTCAAGACACCACACGAGGAGGGTCTACTCTTCGTTTCCGTTTGTAGCGGTGCTTCTGTGGGCTTGAAGACGTTCATATGTGTGCATGTGAGAGACACATGTCTCTCCATGATGCAACAACCATGCAATTCATACCTGTAGTAAAACGAAGCGTAATTTTTGCCACTGCTATGTTCACACAAAATGATAAGGGTTAAACGGAAGCCGTTTCAATGAACTTCGATCATTCAGACATGAAAAGGTGAGAATCCTCAGAGTCATATCTCACCTGCCTATGCGCTTGTCCCATTCCAGTCTTTTCTTGCTTCCTGCTCGTTCATGCTTCAGACATCAGTTTGTCCTTTGATGATGAACCGGTTGCTTCTTCTTCCAGCGGAGGTCTCGTTAAAGGAGGATGCTCTCTCCGGTGAGTTTCTTTTATTCCAGGAGCATCAACAACATGGAGATGTAAGATGGAGGGCGGCTGTAAGGTGGACGCATCAGGCTGCTTTCGTCTACCTTCTTTTTCCCTTCGCCTCTCCTCTCTTACACCTTCTTGTTTAATCTTCCAACCTTCCAACGTCGACTTGTGATGGACCGTGTCCCTCCTGCGTCTTTTTCCCCATCGTCCCTTTTGTCATCTTTCCACAAATGGCTTGTCTGACACCGAGCAGTGACCTGAACCTCCGTTTCAGTCTCTTCCTCTCTGTTCTTTCTTCTTGTCTTCAGGTGAACCTCGGTCGTCTCCTCCTCTCCGTCTCCTCAGCTGTCATCCCTCAGCTGCTGTTCATTACTGCTCCTTCTCCTCCACCATCTGCTCCGCTCAGTGCGCCTCACAGTCACACATGCGCAGTCTTCTCACCCGTACACACACTGTCTCTGCTCTGCTTCTGCTTCAGTCTTTTGGTGTGTGTGGCTCACTTCGCCTGCCTGCTCCCCACCCCTTTCTATCGCTCACACAGACCACATTTCTTTTTTTTTTTTTTTTGCTTTCTCCCGTTCGCTGCAGCATTCACTGCAGTGCCTCTGCAGGCGAGATCACATTTGCTCGTTGCCAGAGAAAATATTTCAGCCAATCAGGGCAGCACTCTCACCCTCCAACCCCCATCTGAACACACAAGCCTTCTGAGATGCAAAAGCACCAAAAAGGCTATGAATCATACTTTACATGCAGACGTACGGTTCAGCAGGAAGCACAGGAAGCTTGCGAAAACAGAGCCCATCTTGAGAGTGCAGCAGTGCACCTGAAATGGAAATATATACCTCATAAATAACCTTTTAACAAAAACTGATTCATCAATTTCATCCCAGTCCTTGTGTTTCTCATGCATTTGCAGAAATACCTTCATCTATTTACGACCCTGCAGCTAAAGAGGCATTTATAATTTCACTTTACAATGTGGCCTATTTACATAAAAACTTGAAGGCAGCACCCTACACTGCTACCACTGAGCTACACGCAGGAAGGTTGCATAACCTTAATCCATTTTGTGTCTGCTTAGGTTTTCGCACAGACCAATAAATAATCCTGCGATCAAAAAAAAAAAAGGTTAAAACAGTCAACTGAGCATCATAAAGGTACTGTTTAGACAGCTGTTAGTACAATTAATTATTTTCACACCATTTTTTTTTTAGCTGTTTGGGGAAGAGCATCTACCTAACTCATTATTGCTGTCACACACTGAAGCTTCCTCAAACTACATTGGGTGTGGAGTATCTTGCTATTACTTCTACGCTGCATCCTGTTTTAGGTAACTGGACTTTCATTATCAGCATTGTGTGAATACAGCACTTTCCTGTAAGCAGCATCGAGTTACAAAAGGTGCTATTGTAATGTCTAAAGCAATGCCTAAAGTAATATTTTATTTCAAAGTCATCCTGGTGGAAAGATCTGGACTGCAGGCTGGACATTTCAGTACCGGATCCTTCTCCTACGTAGCCATGATGTTGTGATTGCTGCAGAATGTGGTCTGGCATTATCTTGTTGAAAAATGCAGGGTCTTCCCTGAAAGAGATGATGTCTAGATGGGAGCATATGTTGTTCTAGAACCTGAACATAGTTCTCTGCATTAAAGGTGTGCTGACATGATTTTTAAACTTTTCATAAATTGGCACAACATATCTTTTATCATTCAACTATGTTCGTTGTTGCAAACAAAATGATAATTTAATGAAAATTCGTTTAAAAAGTGAGTTTAAAATCCGCGCTGTGTTTCTTCACGGGACATCCGGGTCCTTCCGCTTGCTAATTTTGTGACGTCAGCGCAGGAATGTCTCCTAGAACGCCCCTTTTACATAACGATAGCGCACAATATAGAAACCGACGAATTTAGCAATCTAAGTTTAGATTTGAGCGATTTGTCTTCAGTTTGGGAAGCCGAAGTTAGTCCAGGGGGTTGAACAAGAACCAGCAGGTTCTGCCTTATTGTTCAGGTGGAGTGAGGGGAGCTCCGAGGGGGACAGCTTTGCTTGTTTAGTCCAGTCTTGACAAAGTATTTCATCTTTCGGGAAAGTGAAAAGGCTCACTTGTTCACTGATGATATTAGAACACCCAAATGCGACACAACGTAACGGCATTTTTCAAGTTATACAAAAAATAAAAATAAGCGAACGTGCAGAAAATGAATCTGCGTTCTATACGCAGCCGCAGACTGAAATTCCTGCGCTGATGTCACAAAATTAGCAAGCGGAAGTACCCGGATGTCCCGTGAAGAAACACAGCGCGAATTTTAAACTCACCTTTTAAACAAATTTTCATTATCATTTTGTTTGCAACAACGAACATAGTTGACTGATAAAAGATATGTATGTTGTGCCAATTTATGAAAAGTTCAAAAATCATGTCATACCACCTTTAATGGTGCCTTTCCAGACATGCAAGCTGCCCATGCCACAAGCGCTCATGCAACCCCATACCATCAGTGATGCAGGCTTCTGAACGGAGCGTTGATAACAACTTGGGCTATCCTTGTCCTCTCTGGTCCGGATGACATGGCGTCCCAGTGTTCCATAAAGAACTTCAAATCGTGACTCATCTGACCACAGAACAGTCTTCCATTTTGCCACACTCCATTTTAAATGACCCCTGGCCCAGTGCAAACGTCTGAGCTTGTGGAGCTTGCTTAGAAATGGCTTCCTCTTTGCACTGTAGAGTTTCAGCTGGCAACGGTGGATTGTGTTCACTGACAATGCTTTCTGGAAGTATTCCTGAGCCCATTCTGTTATTTCCTTGACAGTGGCATTCCTGTTTGAGGTGCAGTGACGTTTAAGGGCCCGGAGATCACGAGCATCCAGTAGAGTTTTACGGCCTTGACCCTTACGCACAGCGATTGTTCCAGATTCTCTGAATCTTTTGATGATGTTATGCACGGTTGATGATGATAACTTAAAAGTCTTTGCTATTTTACGCTGGGTAACACCATTCTGGTATTGCTGCACTATCTTTCTGCACAACAATGGTGGAATTGGTGATCCTCTTACCATCTTGGCTTCTGAGAGACACTGACACTCTGAGAAGCTCTTTTTATACCAATCATGTTGTCAATTGACCTAATTAGTGTTAATTGGTCTTCCAGCTGTTCGTTATATGCTCAATTTCCTTTTTCCAGCCACTTATTGCTACTTGTCCCAACTTTTTTGGGATTTGTTGACACTGTGAAATTTTGAATCAACATATTTTTCCTTTAAAATCTAAACAAAAGCAGCTGCATTTTAAAAATTCTCTGCAATTATATATTAGACTAATGTCCATTTTCATTATGTTTTTACCTTGTGTTTACATTATAATGTAACACCACCGCTTGCTAACTACTGCTACAACTAGAACATTTGCTATTTTATTTTTCTGGATAATATTTTGTGTTAATAAAAGTTTTTTTTTTTCTCTCCCAAAAACCGAAAGAAAAGTTGTGAAATTGCTACATAAAGAAACTTACCTGGTGTTAATTGCACTCACCTGGTTGGTGTTCTCGACGCCTCGTGACGTGGTGACTAAAAGTTAATTCGTAACACGACCTAAAAGCTAAAGTTAGCCTTGTGCTATTAGCTTGGGGGGGAAAGGCTATTTATTGATTTTGCAATGTATAATTTTTATATACAAACATGTTATACGTAATAAATGTGGGGCTATTAAATAGTCGCATTTTCATTATTTAAATGGCGTTATTAGTTTTTTTTTTACGAGTACTTTATTCAAAATCTCACTCATCTACAGTAATGTACTGTATTTATTTCAATGTACTGTAGTGCGGTTTCTTCACCGGTAGGAGGCGCTGGTGTCTCAGCTCTCTGTCTTGTTTTATCAGTGACCTGTTTTGTCCAAGCAGTGAATAATTTTACTGTCAGTGTTATTTGTTAACCACTGAAGTAAATCCCATTATGAAACAAGATACTCTGCAATAAATAGTCACCATATTATGTGAGAACTTTAACAGGTGTGTGATTAATATATAATGTAAATATTGCTGTAGAATAGAATCTATTTTTGATGTAAACAGGTGAAAATCCAATTTATGTGTCAGGGTTTGCTGTAAATTAGGACGATAAGATGCAGACTTACAAGGACTTGATGACCGGAAGGCTGAATATTTAAAAAAAAAAGGAAATTGTCAGGGCAGCAGCTCATGCAAAAAGGAAATTAATGAGTAAATACTGTAAATAAATAAGCTGACATTGCAGAAAATACAAAAATGACCAAAAACACAAGGGAGTAGGGGAAAACAGGCATGATGACAGATTAAGGATGGAATGAGACCTGCAGATTAAATGGATGGATGAGACAAATGAGATTAATTATACGTTGTAAACAAGAAATAAACCATCGATAATAAAAGTATTCCAGTAAACTGTACTGTTAAATACTATCCATTAGGGGTGCACAGATTGCAGTTTTCTGGCCGATCACCGATTTCTAAAAAGTCTGACCTATACCGATTCCGATTTTGGCCAATACCGATTTTGTTTTATTAGCAACATTGTCAGGTTTTATAAGGTCACAATGCACCTTCAAATTTCCAATATTATTTTATTGAAAAACACCCTTGAACAATATCCTAGAAACAATACAAACGTGTTTTAACTGGCCATGTGGTAGTGCTCTGAAATATAAATGAAGTTCAGACAATTGTTAAAATTTTTAAAAAATCTGTAAAATCGGTTTCTCATTTAAGTATTGGCCGATTTAATTATTAAAATTAATTTAATTTAAAATTAAGGAAATCGGGGCCGATAAATCGGCCTGCTGGTTTATTGGTGCACCCCTACTATCCATCCATCCATCCATCCATTATCTACCGCTCGTAATACTATTACAAACCTTAGGATTGTGACCCTGAATGTGACATAAGTAACAAGAAAATTGCCATTTTTAAGATAATGGCTGGATGGAGTTGACTTTCCTCAGGTAGAAGAGTTCAAACATCTGGATCTTGTTCATGAGTGATGGTAGGATGGAGCAGGAGATAGAGCGACAGATTGAGTTCTCTCTTGTAAATGAGTCCTCGAGGCTCCATGGGATTAACCTGCCTAAATAAAGGTTGAGTTGAATGAGGCCTTTTTTTCTCAGTGTTGTCATTATGACACTACTTTCTAAGGTGACCCCAAGGTGTAAATGAACGGAATTACATTTGGAAAAACCCAACAAAAACAACAAAAACACATGTCATTCTGTTTTTTCAAATTTAATTCCGTTTTTTTCTAATGTGATCCGGGCCACTTCCGCTTCGGCCACTTCCGGTTTGGCTTAGTGTAATTCCATTTTTTCTAATGTGATTCTGGCCACTTCCGCTTTGGCTTAATGTAATTCCGTTTTTTCAAATGTCATTCTGTTTTTTCAAGTGTAATTTCGTTTTTTCGAATGTAATTTCGTTTTTTCAAATGTTGTTGTGTTTTTGTTGTTTTTGTTGTGTTTTTCCAAATGTAATTCCGTTTTTTTTTAATGTTGTTCATTTACATCTTGGGGCCACTGTAACTTCCTGCTATAAATTTATTTTATTTTTTTTTGAAAGAGGAAATTTCATTCAACCTTTATTTAGTCAGGTAAATCTCATTGAGCCTCGTGGACTCATTTACAAAAGCGACCTGCTACAAACTAAAAAA
>JBBPBX010045170.1:15058-27132 GCA_038048925.1 Garcialebias charrua
ATTTAGATAAATAACTCATGATCCACAGGACAGATTTTTTTCAATCTTACAGAATGTAATTATTTGGGTTTCATTTACAAACTGTTGATCTGTATGAGACATTTGAGAAAAAAATTGATTTATTTACAATTTATTTTCACAGCGCACGCGATGGTTTGGAAGAAGTCAAAGCGAAACAATTTAAATCCAGAAGATTTGACCATTTCGTGAATTTATTAAGGAACGGTTAAGATCAGGAACCCTTATGCTATAATGTCAGCTATAATTTTTAGCAAACAAATAATTGTTTTTACCGTGTTAATCTTGTAAAGTCCTTCCATGCTCGCTCGCTTCTTTGGCCGCCATTTTCAGCAGGGCAAATGAGGCGCTGACGCGTCGCGTAGCGGTGATGCATAATAGATGCGACCTAAATAAAGGTGCGATCTGTTTATGGATTTCTCCAATTTATGGCCAATACATAGTTCCCATGTGACGTAACATCTGTGGAATTTACGGGTTGACCATCATGCATGGAGGCGGAACGCTACGAGAGCAGCAGTTACAGGCAGTCTACTGGATGTGTATTTTTCACGTTGTTTTTTTTTTGTTTATTTCTAATTAATTGCAATGGTTACTTCGTGTTGGGTCAGTGGGTGTTCCAGTCGGGTAGACGTTTGGGCAACGCGCAGGTTTCACTTAATCCCAAAAATAAGTAAACGTGAAGGATTTATCTCATCGGAGAAGCTCACAGCAGCCCCTCCTCTCTCTGAGTCTGCTCGGATCTGCTCTGAAGACGTCGTGCTTTTGGCCGGTAAACAAAATATTCTACATAAATCATTTTGTGAAACAATGTCAGAACAATGTTAGAGTACAACTGTCTGTGTGTTGGAGCTGGTTTTTTTTTTTTTTCATGATTTAGCACCGTCTACTGCTGTGGTTAGCTTAGCATGTCGCTAACGTGACATGCTAACTTCCAACACGGTAACACTCAAAGTGCTGGTCCTGGTCCGTGTTGAACCTGGACTGTTTGCTGGCTGTGTGTTATTTTAGTTAAACCTTTATTTAGCTGGTTAGCAGTGGTGGGCACAGACCGCTAGAGAGCGCTAAAGCACTATTCCGCTTACAGTGGACCTAAACTTTTTGTCAGCGTTTTTGTGAATTGACTAACTTTTATAATTCATAAGCGGATTTATGCTATTTTTATTTAAAATGCAGTACCGCTAATAACTAATTATCTATCAGTAAAAACCAATAAACTTATTTACAAGCTTTTATGCTGCTTGTTTTTTACCTTTTTCCCCACGTAAACAGCAGAGGAGGAAAGGGTGTGAGGGGGAGGGGGGCAGAGCTGAGAACAGACTGGGCTCTACCATGTAGGTAAATGCCTGGGGGTCCCATTTCAGCAGTGGCCCCGGCCCCGCCTCGCCCCGTGCAGTCACCTACATCACTAACATTGCTCATGCTTGTTAATGTACATTTAACATAAAAATAATTATAGTTACGATGAAAACGATCATTAAATACGCAATAAAAAAACGGTCGATTTCTTTATCCCCCTACTAAAAATGGACTATTCCATCTTGACAACTTCCAGGTCATAGTTGAACTCAGGGGCTAATTCTGTAGCTGGCTGCGCTCGGTGTCTTCATAGTTGCCAAGTCCGCTTATTTCAAGCAGTGTTAATTTTGTCGACTAATTATTTTCGTCGACTAAATGTTTTCATTGATTTGTCGACTAAAATTAGACTAAAACAAAAAAATTCTGATGACTAAGTAATGACTAAAACTAAATGATGTTTTAGTCACATGACTAAGACTAAAACTAAATTAAAAATAGCTGTCAAAATTAACACTGGATTCAAGTACTGCTTGTAGTTTTACTGTTAAAAGCAAGGTTAGACAAATAATGTTTGAAAAAAGTTTTATTTGTTGTTGTATGTTGCATATTAATATTAATATTATGGTTAAAACATTGTTTTGTTTTAGTAACTACAGAGAATTGATGAAAAGTTTTTACTATGTATAACTTAGTCGACTTAATTGACTGTAGATTTAGTCGACTAAATGTTTTCATTGATTTGTCAACTAAAATTAGACTAAAACAAAAAAAATTCTGATGACTAAGTAATGACTAAAACTAAATGATGTTTTAGTCACATGACTAAGACTAAAACTAATTTAAAAATAGCTGTCAAAATTAACACTGATTTCAAGCGGCATTGGGCTTGTTTTCCCCTGGAGTCGCTTTCAAATTTGATCAGCCGCTTGTGGCGGTTTTTTGGGCTTCTCGCGGACATTGAGTCGCTTATTTGTGCTTGTTTTTCAGTCGAGCAGTAATGCGAGTGGTAGGTAGTTTGTCACGCCCCCCTTCCACGTATGTTACGTCAAGGCGGATGTTACGTTCAGGTGCAGTTGGCGCAAGCGACAGTCAGAGCCGGTAAAACTATATAAGCGCGAGCAATTAATGATGAGTCAGCATGAGCAGCATATAGTGACACAACATATATATCTTGTATCATTCAACTATGTTAGTTTTTAGCAAACAAAATGATAAATTAATGAAAATTACTTTCAAAGTGAGTTTAAAATTAAAAACCGTGTTTCTTCACGGGACATCAGACTACACGCGAATGCAACATTGTTATTTATTCTTTGTCTATTCATTCATTCATTCAACCTTTATTTAGCATTGAGCCTCGAGGGCTCATTTACAAAAGCGACCTGCTACAAACTAAAGAATTTAGTGAAATGTCTAGACAAGACAACGCTAATATTGTCAGGTTCTGTCCCTGTCTGTTTTCTTTAGGCTCTGTTTCTTTATGTTATTTTGTGTTTCCCCTCCTGCCATACTTTGTTATTCTGAGCTTTGTTTACTGGTTTCTGTGTATCTCATTCAGTCTCTGTCATTTCCCACTCCTCAGTCTGTCTCTCTGTGCTCAGGCCTTCAGCATTAATCATTCACAGCTGGTCCTCATTCTAATCACCCCAGGTGCTCCTCACTGTCTCGTTTGTGTCAGTATATAAACTCTGTGTATTCACTCCTTGAGCACCGGGGCTTTGTCTTTCCACGGTGTATGATCTGCTCATCTCCTCTCCTCTCAGTAAGTGTTTTTTGTTCCATCAGCATTATTATTTTTGTTAAATAAATCATTGTTCATTTTACATTCGTGAGCCAGTCTGTTTTTCTGCACGTGGGTTCAAACATTAAGCAGCAGATCATGACAGAAAGCCCCGGTCATCAGAAAGAGCCCAGCAGAAAAATAGATATTTTTGAATGGCTCGCCCGTGAGGCAGACAAAACTGCTCAGAGGGACAAGGAGAAACAGGAACTGATGGAGGAGCCTGTGATCCGGTGGGGGGCGTTTCGGACTGAACCCGTCCGGAGACGAGGTCACCACAGCCCGGAGGTGGAGATCCTACCATCACCTCTTCTTGTGGAGGAAGAGGAAATGAGGTCTCGGTTCTGGGGGAGCCGCCTGGCTTTTAAGCCAGCTTCTTCCTCCACCCTGCCGGCTTATTGCTCGTCACATCTGCTGCTGTGGTCAGACGATGACGCTGAGCTGGAGGATGAACTCTGGGGTGCGCCCATCCTCAGCTCGCACCACCAACGCAGCAGGAAGAGGCGGCAAAGAAGAGGCAAGACCACCGACTCTCACCTCGCCGCTGCACCCCGCTGTCCGTCTCCTCCTCGCTCGCCACCAGATGTACAGCCCAGCCCTCGCTTTCTGGAGGAGGGAGAGAGGGTGTCACAGGAGGAGCTGGAACGTTGGCAGGCAGCTTTTGTGGCAAAGTACTTGCCATCTCTGGTCCTTGGTGCTTCGGCTGCTGCAGACCTCGACGCTTCGGCTGCTGCAGACCTCGACGCTTCGGCTGCTGCAGACCTCGACGCTTCGGCTGCTGCAGACCTCGACGCTTCGGCTGCTGCAGACCTCGACGCTTCGGCTGCTGCAGACCTCGACGCTTCGGCTGTCCTGGGTCCAGACGCCGTCGCTTCGCCTGTCCTGGGTCCAGACGCCGTCTCTTCGCCTGTCCTGGGTCCAGACGCCGTCTCTTCGCCTGTCCTGGGTCCAGACGCCGTCTCTTCGCCTGTCCTGGGTCCAGACGCCGTCTCTTCGCCTGTCCTGGGTCCAGACGCCGTCTCTTCGCCTGTCCTGGGTCCAGACGCCGTCTCTTCGCCTGTCCTGGGTCCAGACGCCGTCTCTTCGCCTGTCCTGGGTCCAGACGCCGTCTCAGAGGAGCACGACAACGTCTCACTGCCCGACGACGTCTCGGAGGATCCTCACGACGAGGGTCCCAACGAAGAGGGTCCCCACAACGTCTCACTGCCCGACGACGTCTCGGAGGATCCTCACGACGAGGGTCCCAACGAAGAGGGTCCCCACAACGTCTCACTGCCCGACGACGTCTCGGAGGATCCTCACGACGAGGGTCTCGACGAAGAGGGTCCCCACAACGTCTCACTGCCCGACGACGTCTCGGAGGATCCTCACGACGAGGGTCTCGACGACGAGGACCTCGACGAAGAGGGTCCCCACAACGTCTCCGAGGGTCTCGACGACGAGGACCTCGACGAAGCAGACGACGTCTCCGAGGGTCTCGACGACGAGGACCTCGACGAAGCAGACGACGTCTCCGAGGGTCTCGACGACGTGGTCCCCAACGACGTCTCAGAGGGTCCTGACGACGTGGTCCCCGACGAGGTGGTCCTCAACGACGTCTCAGAGGGTCCTGACGACGGGGGTCCCAGCGCCGCAGACGCCTCGTCCTCGACAGAAGGTCCCAGCGCCGCAGACGCCTCGTCCTCGACAGAAGGTCCCAGCGCCGCAGACGCCTCGTCCTCCACAGAGGGTCCCAGCGCCACAGACGTCTTATCGCTTGCCTCGGCGCCCGACAACATCTCGGCGCCCAACGACGGGGGTCCTGGCGATGACGATGGCTGTGTTCCGGCCGACGTCTGTGTTCCGGCCGACGTCTGTGTTCCGGCCGACGAAAGAGGTGTTCCGGCCGACGAAAAAGGTGTTCCGGCCGACGAAAAAGGTGTTCCGGCCGACGACAAAGGTGTTCCGGCCGACGACAAAGGTGTTCCGGCCGACGACAAAGGTGTTCCGGCCGACGACAAAGGTGTTCCGGCCGACGACAAAGGTGTTCCGGCCGTTGCTGGGCGTTACTCTGGTCGCCCGCCTGACGTATCGCCGCTCGATGGACGACCTCCTGGACGTCCTCCTGAACTAACTGATGGCGATGGGCGGCCTCCTGGGCGACCCCCGAATCTGGCTGATGGCGATGGGCGACCCCCGAATCTGGCTGATGGCGATGGGCGACCTCCTGGGCGTCCCCCGGATCGGGCTGATGTTGGCCCGCCGTCCTGCCTGTTGCCTCCCTCCGCCCGCCCTTGTTCTTGTGGGGTCCGTCTTGGGGGTGTCAGGTGCCACCCTTGAGGGGGGGGTTATGTCAGGTTCTGTCCCTGTCTGTTTTCTTTAGGCTCTGTTTCTTTATGTTATTTTGTGTTTCCCCTCCTGCCATACTTTGTTATTCTGAGCTTTGTTTACTGGTTTCTGTGTATCTCATTCAGTCTCTGTCATTTCCCACTCCTCAGTCTGTCTCTCTGTGCTCAGGCCTTCAGCATTAATCATTCACAGCTGGTCCTCATTCTAATCACCCCAGGTGCTCCTCACTGTCTCGTTTGTGTCAGTATATAAACTCTGTGTATTCACTCCTTGAGCACCGGGGCTTTGTCTTTCCACGGTGTATGATCTGCTCATCTCCTCTCCTCTCAGTAAGTGTTTTTTGTTCCATCAGCATTATTATTTTTGTTAAATAAATCATTGTTCATTTTACATTCGTGAGCCAGTCTGTTTTTCTGCACGTGGGTTCAAACATTAAGCAGCAGATCATGACAAATATGAGCTCTAAGTGGGGTAAATATGGAAAAAAATATAATAAAGATTGGGAGAAAGAGCGTGCTCTTCAAGACTGGATCCGACCACAGATGGGATAAAAATGCAAAATGTATTATTTTTTAGACTGAATACATTCTTTAATGTATAATTTTGCTTGTTATATGTAATGCCATAATATGTTTATACTGTTTAAAACTGCCTTTTTTTTACACAATGGGATGGGGTGCTTTTTTGGGGCTTTTTTTGAAAGAGCGAGTCGCTTGTTTGTGCTTGTTTTGAAGGAGCTGATCGCTTCTTTCGGTCTGGAGATCTGGCAACCCTGGGTGTCTTCATAAATCCGTAAATAACCCGCTGTTTCAAGCCAAATTAACGTGGCCGGATGATTTTATTGTGTGTTTTGTGATGACCATTCGACGGTGAGTCGTTATTTTTATGTATTTTAGTTACTTTTCATTAAATCTGTTGACTACCTATAGACGCTAACTGTGTCTGCCTGTTACACCGGTAGTGCTGGGTTACTAATGAAATCCGTAAATAACACCGCTGTTTCAAGCCAAATTAACGTGGCCGGAGGAGTTTATTGTGTGTTTTGTGTCGACCATTCGACGGCGAGTTGTTAGTTTCATGTATTTTGGGTTACTTTTATGTATAAATGCGGTGGCGACACACCCGTGTATTTGAGATTTAAACGTGGTTTTAGGGATTAAAAGATCATTCTATTTTTTGTTAATTTCGTGGCCCAATAGAATATATGTACGTAAAGTATTAAATAAATCCTTTGATTTTTGTAATTTCATCCTTTTAGGATCATTTTTGTTACTTTTCAGTTGGCAGTGTAGTGCAAATATTGATAACGCTGCCGGCTATATATAAATATATATATATATATATATATATATATATATATATAAATATATAAATATATAAATAGCGGATTAGATTAGCTTCCCCTAATTTTCATAAGACATTTGTGCTTTTGAAATTGTGGACCTAAAAAAATTAATAAGCGTTTTAGAAATTGTGGAACTAATTTTTTAATTAGCGGTGCCCACCTTTGCTGGTTAGATATGATTGAGACAGTTTACACATCTTTTTTGGATTTAAAGCTGTGAAGCTCCTCGGTGTGCGCTCCTCGTAGTAATTAAATAATTAATGATATCAGAGTAACTTCTTGGTGAAAAGTTGTCCACTTTGTCTGCCATGATTTCTTTCTCCAACTCATTCAACTCCGACCACTGCCATTTTGCTCTTGTGCCTTGGTCAAGCGTATTTAGCTGTGGTAGCTCGAGTCTGTTTGTCCGCCATTTCTGCCTTTACGGGTGGCAAAAAACCCGGTATTGCGCAATACTCGTCACGTGTGTGGGAACTATGTATAATTGGACAAAGCGATCTATATAACGGTGCGACCTATCAGGCTGAAATACGGTAATGCTTAATTTAAATGGAAAAGAGTTTATTGAATGTTGTGTCCTGGGATTCAGAGGAATTCAGAAAACTGCCTCCCATCCATCCATTGTTCTGAAGTCAGGTCTTGGGGGCAGCAGCTGGATCAGGGAGGTCTCTCCACAGCCTCTTCCAGTTCTTCTGGGAGGACTCCAAGATGTTTGCAGAGCAACCGAGAGACGTGGTCTCTCCAGCGTGTCCTGGGTCTTCCCAGCGTCTCCTCCCAGTCAGACATGCTGAACCACATCAACTGGCTCCTCTCCATCTGGAGGAGCAGTAATGAACTTCTGTCTCTGGAGAGTCCAGCTACCCTGCAGAGGAAACTCATTTCAACCTCCTGGATCCACAATCTCATTCTGTCGGTCGCTATTGTTCCGTGATTAAAGTGAAGGCTTGTTTCTACAACAACCTCCTACTTATTGTATTAATTATGACTTTATAATTGTTCAATTTCTTCCAAGTACATTCAGTTGAGACGTGTTTGGACATCTGCCAATGTGAGTAAGAAAACATTTTGCAGACGTCTTATCTTCTGTCTGTAAAGTCAGAATATTTAAATCTTTATGGTTCGAGCTTTCAAAGTCAAAGGTCAAAGTCAAAAGTCAAAGTCAACTTTATGGTCAGAACTGCAATATGTACAGGACATACACAGGATTGAAATTGCGTTTCTCTCAGTCCCTCGGTGCAACAGTAACCATCTAAACACTAAACACTAAAACATTTAATAAACATAAGCATAAAATAGTAAAAGTGTAACACTGTCCTGAGTTTTTTCATAGTAGTATAAAAGTATGAAAATTTACACCAACACTGAAACACCAAACACCCAATGAACATAAGCATAAAATGAAATAATAAAAGTGTAATACTGTCCTGAGTTTTTTCATAGTAGTATAAAAAGTATATCTATAAAATAAACTGAAGGTTCTAGCATTGACATTTGCAAAGAGTGGCACAGCAGCATATGAGTTAATGTACACAGTATATGTATGAGGTAGTTGATGTTGGTATAGAGGCAAAGTGGCATATGCAGTAAGGCACATTTGGCATCCTTAGATAAGGCTAGTCAGAGAATACTGTATATGTATCAGCAGTAGTGTAGATATAAAAGTAGTGTAAATGTAAACAGTAGTAATAAATGTAAAACAGTAGTAATAAATGTAAACCGTATTAATAAATGTAAACAGTGAATGTAAACAGTAGTATGACTATAGGCAGTAATGTAATACAAACATTAGTGCAAATATGAGAAGTAGTGCAAACTGAATGAGCACATGACCGAGAGTTTAGTGAATAACCCGTTTGATGACACAGAGTCCAGTGTTAAAATCTTTGTGTTGAGTGATAATGTGTGAGAAAGTTTTTTGTGTTAAGGCAGTTCAAATGGGAGGGGAGGCAGAGCAGGCAGTGTTTAGCATTCTGACTGCCTGATGAACAGAGCTGTCTCTCAGTCAGCTCTAAATTAAATCACAACTTTGAAGTCATGACATTACGTGTTATTAAATATATTTTTAATAAAGTCCCTGTAAAAAGATGCAGACAAAAAGTTTATGCTCAACAATCCAGGTATAAAATCCAACAAGTGCTTTGGATGAAGGGCGAAACGTCTCAGCTTTAAAAAAGAAACCGTGCAGATGACCTGACCGAACATTGTTGGATGCAGACGTAAGACTTGCAGCTCAGAGGGGTTGACGGTTTTAAAACATCAAATATAATTTGAGAATAAAAAACATTTAATTCTGTACAGGTTGAAGTAATACAAAACAGAGGGTTGGAAGTCTTTTCTCTAAGCAGGCCAACAGCTGCAGATCAGAACTCGGAGGCGTTGATCAGGCTGCAGCTCGTAATCTTTTTCCCAAAGTAATCAAACCGTCTCGATGTGCGATATCGACATCGGCAGAGACGAAAACCTTTTGAAGCTGCAGAGTGCCGTGAACTCAACGGACCTCTTCATGGATTTATTACAAACCAGGAAAACAGGCGAACACTACTTTCTGCTGAGAAGAACAACCAGAAACCTGTCCTGAAAGGCCGCCGTTTGATCACCGCCCTGGAAAGACGTGGCCGAAGCTGTTTTTCATCTGATGAGAGGGAACTAAGTGGTCATGACTTCTGCTGAAAGGAGGGGACGTGAGAACGGGTGAGGTGGGGGAGGAGTGTGAGTTACCAACAGCAGCTCAAAGAGCTGTTTGATGTTCAGATGTGGAGATAAATTATTGATGTGGAGCCTGTTCTCATTTGATTACAAATCTCATTAGGACTTTACAAACCGAGCTCTAATACAAAAATCCATCAACGTAACTGGTATGTAAAGAGATTTAACAGCGTCATTACACAAAGCACACAGCTGCAGCGTCGTTAGCGAGAGCTGCACGTTGAAACTGTCGTTTACTGATCAAATCTTCTCTCAGATGCTCTGAGAGGCGGCGCAGCAGCTACCATCACATCCACGCACTCTTCACAAGAGCAGGATGAACTAAACGCTTTGACAGAAAATTAAGTTTCTCAGCTGACTGATCAGTGGATTTGGAACTGATGTAAAGTTTTGTTTCAATAAAAACAAAAGGTCTTCTCAGGATCTCCACCGTTCGACAGCAGATATCTGCTGCCAGCTCTCCTCAGATCAGTGATGGTTCCATGAACATTGATAAAATGAATCCTTCTGTTCCTTCTGCTGTTTTCATACTCACACCCATCTGCTCACTACAAACTCATGTTCAGGCTGCTGTTTAATATTTAATATACTGTATTGTTCTACACTATTAGTGTTGTATATCTTAGATCCTTGTAGACTGGATAATCACTGTAAGAACAGCAATCACTGTAATTCACTTTGATTGGTGATATGTGACTTATTTGTGCTGCTGATTATCTCATGCTGCTTTATTCATTCATACCCATCTGCTCACCACAGACTCATATTTGGCTGCTGTTATGTCATATTGTTTTACATTATTAGTGTTTAGCGTATACCTTAGGTCCTCATTTAGGCTTGTCACGATAACAAATTTCGCTGGGCGATTAATTGTCTCCGAAATTATTGAGATAAATGATAATATTGTTTTGTAAATTTGACAATAATTAGTAATTATTGTCAAATTTAAGAAGAAATGTTGGCTAATTTTATTTTAAGTGTAGTACCATTTTTGACCACTGGATGGCAGTATAAGACTGTTTGAACCGAAGGATGGATAGTGAGGGAGCGAGCAGTGTGTCTTTAAGAAAAATGGGAGGGAGGCCCCTTGACGTGACATAGGCTGTCTCTCTTCAGTTCTCAAAATGGCGGACTCTCAGTATGGTTTGAGCTCTTAAGCATTTTTCACACAAAGCTTTTTTAAAAATCAGTAAACAAGTTCTCAGCTTCTTTTTGCAGAAAAAAACAACTTTTTGCACAAAGGCACGAGTTTCAACTGTGAATTTTGGAGCTTCGACAAGACGGGTTTTTTTCCCCGAGGTCGGCCTGTTAGCTTAGCTCGCAGCTTAGCTTCTCAGCTAGCTGCTTTTAACCAGTGCTTTAAGTGGGCCGGAACTCACCGGTACCCAGTTCCGCCACTTCTAAAATTTAACCCTGACAGTACCGGGACTTTTTTTAAGCGTAAGGTGCGTTCCGGAACGTCTTCTCCACTTGAAAGACCCGTGGCAGATTAGAATGCATCATTTCCCCCGACTGGATTTCAAGAAAGAGTAATGCATCTTCACAACAATAAAACATCTTTGGTGGAGCGCGTCATTTTGGCCAATCACAACCTCAGGATAGACAGGGGGAGGAGACGACAGCGAACTCTGTAAAAAAACAAAAACAAACTTTGCAGCGCGACAGAGCGCGAGGGAAGCGGAAGTAACTCCTCCAACGTGTGGGTAAAGTTAATATTTTTATACATGCAGTGTAACCATTGTTTAGTATGGCATGTTGTGTTACAAATAAAATTAAATAAAAATTAACAAAATAACAGTCAATTGCACCCCTAAAGCCACTGAGATAAAGTATCACATTAATTTAATTACCACAGGAGTGAATTTAAAAACAGGATGATGTCTATATGAACTAGTTGAATGAGGTGTCTTTAAAATATCCTGATTCATGATCAATAATAATTTAAACATTTTTTTTAATCTGTCCACAGGACCTGACTTTATTTTGTTAGATGTCTCTAAAATAGTTAGTGAATCATGTTTACATGTAGGTAACAACTTGTTAAAATACACAAGAATGCAGGAAATGGCATCTACTTCATTCAAAATTTCTGGCAAAACATTTAAGAAATGAGTTTTTACTGTTAGTAAGTAAGTTTTATTTATATAGCACATTTCACAGACATGAGAGCCACATAGTGCTTTACAAAAAGAAAAAGAAAATCACAGAAGTACTATACAAAAAGGTAAAACATAACAAACTCTAAAATCAATGTACAAAATTAACCAAAAGCCTGTCTGAAGAGATAAGTCTTAAGTTTTTAAATGCATCTGTTGACTCGGAGCAGCGCATTGTTAGCAAAATGTTCTGCTGTATTTGACTTGCTGCTGTTGTTGGTTGTTAATTTTTTGGTTGACACAATCTTTCCTATTTATGTTCTCATTAAATTAGGTTAGTAAATGACTTTTACCTGAAGCATGTTAAAAAATTACAAAATCTTTCGGGGGGGGGGTTGGCGCAACGTTTGTCACCTTTTTCATCCCTTCTGAGTTTGCAGGTATGCATATTATTATGACATTAGGGAGGGTACCGGCACTTATTTTTTTCCACTTAAAGCAC
>JBBPBX010045171.1:0-27132 GCA_038048925.1 Garcialebias charrua
TATATATATATATTATATATATATATATATATATATATATATATATACATATATATATATATATATGTATATATATATATATATATATATATATATATATATATATATATATATATATATATATATATATATATATATATATATATATATATATATATATATATATATATATATATATATATATATTATATATATATATATATATATATATATATATATATATATATATATATATATATATATATATATATATATATATATATATATATATATATGTATATATATATATATATATATATATATATATATATATATATATATATATATATATATATATATATATATATATATATATATATATATATTTATATATATATATAATATATATATATATATATATATATATATTATATATATATATATATATATATATATATATATATATATATATATATATATATATATATATATATATATATATATATATTTATATATAGCCGGCAGCGTTATGCAATATTTGCACTACACTGCCAACTGAAAAGTAACAAAAATGATCCTAAAAGGATGAAATTACAAAAATCAAAGGATTTATTTAATACTTTACGTACATATATTCTATTCGGCCACGAAATTAACAAAAAATAGAATGATCTTTTAATCCCTAAAACCACTTTTAAATCTCAAATACACGGGTGTGTCGCCACCGCATTTATACATAAAAGTAACCCAAATACATAAAAATAACGACTCGCCGTCGAATGGTCGACACAAAACACACAATAAAATCCTCCGGCCACGTTAATTTGGCTTGAAACAGCGGGGTTCTCTGCGGATTTATCCATTAGTAACCCAGCAACCAACCAGCTAGCCACAGAGTTAGCGTCTATAGGTAGTCAACAGATTTAATGAAAAGTAACTAAAATACATAAAAATAACGACTCACCGTCGAATGGTCGACACAAAACACTCAATAAAATCCTCCGGCCACGTTAATTTGGCTTGAAACAGCGGGGTTCTCTGCGGATTTATCCAAGTACCCAGCAGCACAAACAGCTAGCCACAGAATTAGCCCCTGAGTTCACCTCTGACCCGGAAGATGTCAAGATGGAATAGTCCATTTTTAGTAGGGGGATAAAGAAATCGACCGTTTTTTTATTGCGTATTTAATGATCGTTTTCATCGTAACTATAATTATTTTTATGTTAAATGTACATTAACAAGCATGAGCAATGTTAGGGATGTAGGTGACTGGCAGGGGCGCGGCGGGGCCGGGGCCACTGCTGATTGGGATCCCCAGGCAACGGCATCATTTGCTACATGGTAGATCCGTGTCTGTTCTCCGCTCTGCTCCCTCCCCCCTCCAACCCTCCTCCTCTCTGCTCTTCTTTACGGTGGGGAAAAAGGTAAAACTAGCAGCAACAGAGCCAGAATAAGAGCCTCTAAATAAGTTTATTGGTTTTTACTGATAGATAATTAGTTATTAGCGGTACTGCATTTTAAATAAAAATAGCACAAATCCGCTTATGAATTATAAAAGTTAGTTCAAACCACAAAAACGCTGACAAAAAGTTTAGGTCCACTGTAAGTGGATTAGCGCTTTAGCGCACTCTAGCGTTCATATGCCCACCACTGGATTTAACTATGAAAATGTACCAGTGGAAGAGTCTGCGTGAAGTTAATGATGTCCAGTTAACTAGTGAATACAGGGTGCAGTGGTGGGTATGATAATCACAGCCAGTTATGAATCTTAGTGCACCATGATAGACAGCATCCAACATCTGCAGGGTGCTTGTAGGAGCGTTCATGTAGATAATGTCACCGTAATCAATGGAGGGAAGGAAAGTCACAGATACAAGGTGTTTCCTAGCATTCAGAGTTAGACATGATCTGTTTCTGAAAAAGAAACCCAGTTTAACTTTCAGTTTCTTTACTAGGTTTTCCACGTGGAGTTTAAAAGAGAGTTACGAATCGACCAGGATACCCAAATATTTATAGGAATCAACAAACTCAATAGGGACACCATTTGAGGATAAAATCAGAGGAAGAACTGCTGGGACCAACTTCCTATTTGAAAAAAGCATCCCGTTTGTTTCAGCATTTAGGACAAGTTTGAGACAGAACAAATCTGACTGGATGATGTCAAAAGAGGATTGCAAAAGCTGGAAAGCCTTAGCAACTGTTTTAGCTCGACAGTAAACAACTGTGTCATCAGCATAGAAATGTAAGGATGCATCAGGGATGCTCTGACCTACATTACCTATGTAGATTGTAAAGAGGGTTGGTCCTAAGACTGAGCCTTGTGGTACACCATTTTTAACTGTTAAATAACTGGAAGAAGTACCGTTTTGTTGAACACATTGCCTCCGATCGATAAGATAGTTGGAAAACCAACCCATGGTGTGATCTGAGAAACCAATTTCTGAGAGCTTATGACACAAGATGTTATGATCCACTGTGTCAAAAGCTTTAGACAGGTCTAAGAAAAGTGCAGCACAATAATCCTTAGCATCCAATGCTTCAACAACGTCATTAAGAACCTTCAGTGAAGCAGTCGTTGTGCTGTGTTGTATCCTGAAACCAGATTGATGGAAAGGTAAGATGTTAAATGAGTCCAGGTAATTTTTGATTTGTGAGTTTATCAGTTTTTCTAGAACCTTGGCTAAAATGCAGAGTTTAGAGATCGGTCGATAGTTGTTCATTTAGGTGGGGTCACCTCCCTTCAGCAGAGGAAGAACAAAGGCTGTTTTCCAAGTACTGTACAGTATCCAGAATGGAGTTTTGGCTTATGGATAGGTTAAAGATTTGGGTCACAGGGACTGTGATGATATGAGTCAGAGTCAGAGAGTCTTTATTGTCATTTGCACCACATGTAGTACATGTGATGAAATGAGATTATGTACACAGGGTCCCAGTTACATCCAACAACAAAATGTAAGAGAAAAACAGTAATAACATCTAGGATATGAACTAAGAAAAACATCCAACTAGAAATACACTAAGCCCTAGAGTAATAGAAAAACGTCATTACAAACAGCAGCACGAACATGAGTCTTTATGAGCAGATGGTCACAGATGAACACAGCAACAAGAAAACAGATCAGCATCAGCATGATGTGATATTTCACAGTGATTATTCTTATTATTTATTTATTCATGAGTCTAACAGCCTCAGGGTAGAAGCTGTTCCTCAGTCTAGTGGTTCTACATTTGATGCTCCTCAACCTCCGTCCTGAGGGGAGTGGGGCAAAGAGTGTGTGTGCTGGGTGAGTGGGGTCTTTCATGATGCAGGTGGCTCTTTTCCTGCATCTCGAAGTGTAAATGTCTGTGATGGTGGGGAGACTGACTCCAACATCTTCTGTGCAGCCTTCACCACTCTCTGCAGAGCTTTTCTTTCTGCAACTGTGCAGCCTCCATGCCACACGTTGATGCTGGAGCACAGGATGCTCTCCACTGCACACCTGTAGAAGGAGGTGAGGACTGGGCTACTCAGACCAGCTCGTCTCAGCCGTCTGAGGAAGTAGAGTCTCTGATGACCTTTCTTGATCAGGCTGGTGGTGTTGTTGGTCCAGCTGAGATTATCATTCAAGTGTACCCCCAAGTACTTGTAGCTGAGCAACTTGTTGACACTCATGGACAAGAAAAAAGACAGATGATTTATTTTTAACCCATATAACGTACAGGACCATATCAAAAACTATTATAACTATGGTAGAGATTTATACAAGTACGTTTATACAAGTACATTTATACAAGTGTCAACTTGTAGCTGTAGCTATGAGGAACTAGCCTTAAGAAATAAGGTGGAAGTTCATCTGGACCTGCAGATTTGTTAGGTTCAAGACCTTTTAACAGTTTATTTACCTCACTGACTGAGAACGGAGAAAACGAGAAAGTGTGATTAACTGAGGATTGACTTGGAGGGGTTTGATTTGTAGAAGTTTGATTATTAGATGAAGTGGCTGATTTTTATGAATCATGACTGACTGTGGATAATTCACACTGGACCTCAAAAAGTTTGGGCTCTGTTCCTCACCCTTCTTCCTCCAAACCCCTGGACCTTGATTTACAAATGAAAGGCACACTTTACATTCATTGGAAAAAAGGACAGAGGAACCCCACAGTTGTAGCCCATCTTGCAGATGCGTCTGAATGTTTTTTGAAGCTGTGACTCCCGCCTCATTTCACTCTTTCTGGATCTCTGCCAGATTCTGGAATCTTCTCTGGTTGATAATCCACTGAAGCCCACAGTCATCTCTTTTGCTGGTGCATCTTCTCCTGCCACATTTTGCCCTTCCACTAGACTTTCCATCGACATGCTTGGACACAGCACTCTGTGAACAGCCAGCCTCCTTAGCTATGAACTTTTGTGGCTTACCCATCCTATGGAGGGATCAATGAGGGTCTTCTGGCCAGTTCTGCAGTCTTCCTCATATTGAATTGAACTGAGACAATTCTTCTTCTTCTTCTTCTTAATAGAGTTTTATGTCGGTTGGCAAACAACGGAAGGTTTGCATTACCGCCACCTACTGATGTGGAGTGTGGATCAAAATGGCTTTATGTCTGCATATTTCTACAGTATTCTCTTTTCTAATTTTGTGTTTCTAAAATAATGTATAATGATTTGAATACTTTTACTTTTATTTTCTTTTGTAATATATTTATTATACTAAATATTTCTTTGATTTTCCCTAATTGTTCTATCTATCATGTGCCTTCTGTGATGTTCATAATTTGTATTTCGGACAGACCAAAATGACATGTTCTATTGTTTCCTCCGGTCCTCAGTGCTCACATTGTCCTGTACAGTATCATGTTTCTGATTCTTGTGTAGTGTGTTGTTAAGTCCGGTATGCCCAAATCTTAATCTGGTTATTAGTTTTTCTTTTCTATTCCTCCCTCCTGTTCTCATTTCTCCCACTTGTCTCTGAATACTGTAATACCATCTTCCTTTGTGCTCTTCTTCCCACTGTTTTTGCCATTTCCCCTTTAGCTTTTGTTTCACTATGCGGTTCTTACTTCTGATTTACTGATGGACATTGTGAAGTTGATTTGATCTTCTGTTGCCGCTTTTGCTAACCTGTCTGCTGCTTCATTCCCACTGATCCCTATATGTGCTGGTGTCCATAAAAATATCCCTGTCAGTCCCTCATTTGTATTCTGAATAATGTTTGTTGTAGTTCTAGTAAAATGTCTGGTCGTCTATCTGAATGACTAGTTTGCAAACTGATGAGTGTTGAGCTTGATTCTGAACAGATGATTGTTTTTAACGGTATGCTGGTGAAGATTCTCAGTCGTCCAGGACATGATGAAATCAAAAAAGGCGTTCAATACAGGATCAACTGGACTTTATTTGTTGCAGAAAACGTTTCGACTTCTGTCCAGAAGTCTTTTTCAATTCTGAATGGAAGCTGTGAGAACGAGAAGTTTTATACAGGCTTACAAGTCACGCACCAACATATGAAATTGGAAACTGAAAAAACACCACAAATTAACTAACATGCCCATTCTATTTAAATTGACAAAACGACACATCCCAGCTTAAAAGGGGGTTTGTAACACATACATGTAAATTGAAAGATCACACCTAACAGTAGGAGGTTCCCTTGAGGTCTCTGTTAGAAGACACAAAACTGTATGTAAATTGACAAACAACACCTCCCAAACAACAAAAGAGGCTGCTCAGAGAACTTTGTTACAGAGCTCAGAGAACTTTAACGGTCTTGATTCTTCTACCCACTGCACAGCCAATAATACTGCCGTGCCAACATCTCCCCTGTGTATACTGAATATTACTGATACTTCATTTGTGATTATTTTCCTTACTTCTATGTTGAATTCTAGTATTACATATGACACTCCTTCTTTCTCTGATGTTTTTGATGCATCTGTATAAATCTCTACCATAGTTATAATAGTTTTTGATATGGTCCTGTACGTTATATGAGTTAAAAATAAATCATCTGTCTTTTGAGGAGCCAAGATGGTGTAGTGGTTAGGGCGTTTGACTTGGGACCCGAAGGACGCGGGTTCGCGTCCCAGCCACTACACACCTTGGGGTGTCTATGAGTGCACACCTAATTCTCCAGCTCCCCGAGCGCCCTCTGGCTGCTCACTGCACCACCTGGGGTGGTTGGGTTAAATGCAGAGACGAATTTCGTCTGTGTATGGGAAACATACACAGATGACAGACAAACACATTATTATTATTTTTCTTGTCCATGAGTGTCAAGTCAACTGTTGCATTTAGAAGAATCCTGGGTGGTGTTGTTGTTATACTACTGGGCTGATGTTTAAGTTGTCTATTTGCATTTATTTTGTTTTCTGGTCTATTGTCCATCCAAAGCTTCTGGTCTCTTTCTTCTCTTTCTCGCAGCTTGGTTTTAAAATATCTAATGTTGGGTGTTCCGGGTTATTTCCTTTAAGATTGATCCAGTAGTTTATTGCTAGTTGTTCTCGTCTTATTGCTAACGGCATTTCTCCCATTTCTACTCCAAATGCTGCTGCTGAGGTGGTTTTGAATGCTCCTGTATATAATAATAATAATAATAATAATGTCACACAATGTCATCACTGTATGTTTCCATACAAGACGAAATTATTCTCTGCATTTAACCTATCCACCACCAGGTGGCGCAGTGTGCAGCTATTGAAAGTGCCTGGGGGGCAATCTTAATGCTTGGTGTTGTATTTTGTCCAGTTTCTCCAAATGTGTTTTTGCTGCAGATCCATAAATTACACAACCATAATCCATATTTGATCTGATAAGTCCTGTATATATTTGCTTTAATGCAGTCCTATCTGCACCCCATTCATTCCCAGCTAAACATCTCAGAATGTTTAAGACTTTTTTTACATTTATCAATGACCTTTTGTATATATTATTTTCTCATCAAACCATATACCCAGATATTTTATGCATTTAACTTGCTCTAGTTCTTGATTATATAATTTCAATTTAATCTCTCCTGTGACTCTTTTCTGTGTAAATATCATCGCTTTTGTTTGTTTTTTCCACTGAACATTTGAATCCTCAATCATTTGCCCATTTCTCAATCTTTAATATAGCCTCTTGTATTTTTTTCCACAGTGAATTTTATATTTTTCCCTCTTTTCAGAATGTTTCCATCATCTGCAAATAACAAACATCCCACCCCCTTCTCAATCTCTGTAAAAACATCATTTATCACTATGGAAAATAATAATGGACTTATAATAATTCCCTGTGGTGTTCCGTTTTCCATAAAATATTTATTTGAATATTCTTGTTGTATTCTTTACTTGTATTGATCTTTTTTGTTAAAAAGGTTTGAATCAATCTAATCATTCGTCCATTAATGCCTAGTTTGTACATTTTAATTAATAATCCTTCAATCCATAACACATCGTACGCCTTTTCTATGTCAAAGAATACAGCCACCCCACTTTCTTTATTTATCTGTGCTCGGGGCCTCATGTATCAACGGTGCGTATGCACAAAAACCTTGCGTACGTCACTATCCACGCAAAACTCCGTATGTATCAAAACAGAACTGAACGTGGAAATGTGCGCATTCCCACGCCAGCTCCAGGGCTGGCGTACGCACGTTTCTGTGGTTTTGGTTCCATTGGCGACACCTAGAGGTGATTCTGAGAAACTGTTCATGATGGGAGAATAATTATTATTCCCACCAAACACACATGATTAACAATTATTACATCCACATGGACGCAATTAGAATATAACCTGCAAAAAATATAAAAAACAGAAAGACTGAATAGTTCTGCACAGCTTAAATTCTTGTTTGTTGTTCATTTTTAGCTGTTTTAGCAGTTGAAGAACGTGATGCATGATGGGACAAGACGACATTCCTCTGTTGCAGGGTATATTTAAATGAAAACAACGTTTTTCTTTTTTTAATTCATTCCAGATTTAAAGAACACAAGAAAACTATTTTAAAAAAAAACACAAGAAATCCTCTTTTTCCTTCATTTCATGTATTGTTTCATTTCATGTTGTTCTTTCTAAATAGTTTTCTTGTGTTCTTTAAATCTGGAATGAATTTAAAAAAAAGAAACGTTGTACCATGCGGGAATCGAACTCATGAGGTTTGGGACGAAAGGCGAACACGCTATCCAGTGACCTATCTAGGCATGTTAAAATAGCTTGGTCAACTTCTCGTTTAAAAGTGGACGGTTTGTTGTGCGCTGAGCGTGCCAAACAAAACCTTTTTCTGTGCCTCTCTACGTCACTCAGAAGTGTCTCCAGTTCACAGTCCGTGAAGTTCCTCTTTTTTCCACGTTTCGACATGATTTGCAATAGAGCAAAGACGACATTCCTCTCGTGCAGGGCATATTTAAATGAATTTGCATATTTATATGGAGGCGTGTCAAAGGCGGAGTCGGCCACTCTCTCATGTGCGCTCAATTCCACGTTGATTGTGATGTACAAAAGCAATGTGCGTGGATTCCGGCGTACGCACAGTTTGATACATCTGGATTTTTTTGTGCGTACGCAGTTTTCTGGATTTGACCATACGTCACTTTTCAGTAAGAAATCCACGCAAGTCTTTGTACATGAGGCTCATGTTCTGTAATGTTGCATCATTAGTGTTCCTTCCTTTTCTAAAACCACTTTGATATTTGCATATGCATCCCTTACTATTCAAATAATGCGTTAGTCTATATTAATCATGTTTTCCATTATTTTACATATATTTGATGTTAATGCGATTGGTCTGTAATTTTCTGGCTTTGTATGATCCTTTCCTGGTTTTGTTATTGGCATGACAACAGATTATTTCCATTTTTGTGGTAGCTCCCCCTCTTCCCAGACTTTGTTGGATAGTTCTAAAATGGTTTATTTGGATTTTTCACTAAGGTGGTCTATCATGGTGTACCATATCTGATCTTTTGCAGGTGCCGTTTGTTTTGTTTTCCTGAGTACTCAATTTAGTTCTGCTTTTTTAAAAGGTGCGTTCAATAAATTATCAGTTTCTTCCATATTCTTCATTAAATCTTTGTATTTTAATTTGTAGTTTCCCTCCCTCTCTTTCCTTCATTACTAATATTAGTGGAACTATGAATTTGTTGCTAGCATTTCAGCTTTTTCTTTATCATTTACTATTGTTGTGCCATTTACATTTAATACTGGATATCCATATTATTTCTTGATGCCATTCATTATTTTTATCATTTTCCAGATTTTCTCAATTTTTGTTTCTTTTCCAATAGTATTACAAACGTTTCTCCAATATTCCCTCTTTGCATTCTTTACGATTTTTCTTACCATTGCTTGTTTTCTTTTATATTCAATGAAGTTCTGATAGCTACGATTTCTTTTTAGTGCGTTAAATGCTTATTTCTTGTCTTTATGGCTTTGTTACATTCATTTGTCCACCAAGGTACTATATTCTTTTCACTCGTTCTTCCACCTTTTTTATTGAATGTTCTGTAGCTTCCTGTATAATCTTGCATAAACAAAAATGTACATTATTACTATCCATTGACAGATCTATTTTTGTAGCTCTTTATCAGTGATATATTTGTCTGCTTTATTAAATACTGTAGTAATTTTCTATTTTCTTCTACTTTGTTATTCTCTGGTTTTATGCCTATTGAAACTGCCTGTTACTGTGCTTTTATCAACATCCCATACAATTCCAGCTAATGAATTTGATGCAAATGTAAAATCAATTGCTGACTCTGCTCCTGTTCTAACATTTACTCTTTTTCATTCAACCTTTATTTAAACAGATGTCACATTGAGCCTCGAAGACTCATTTACAAGTGAGATTTGTTGGACAGACAATAAAAGTGGTGAAAAATTACACATAGGGTTTGGAGACAAAAAAAATTCCAAACACATTTTTTACCTCTGAAGGTCAAAAATGTGGTAATACTCTTGTTCCGCTCCCATCATTAATACATACAAGGTTTTTAATTTCCATCACTTCTTCCATTATTTGTCCATTTCTCTCATTACTTTTTTCCCAAAAAGTACTATGTGCATTAAAATCCCCACACCACACCACTTTCTCATCCACATATTTTAATATAGCTTCCATCGCCTCAAGTGACAGTGCCTTGCATGGGTTATAGACATTTATTATCTTATACTTTCCTTCATCTCCTCATATTTCTACTATTATGTATTCTAATTATATTCCTTTTTTAATATCTGTTATTGAATTCCTTGTTTTATGAATGTTCCACATCCTCCTCCATTTCCATCCTGTCTAGTCATTCAACCTTTATTTAGGCAGGTTAATCCCATTGAGCCTTGAGGACTCATTTACAAGAGAGACCTGGCTACAAACAAAGAATGAGGGCAACAGCATCAGTAGCTTTTCCTTGGACAATCAACAATAGACAATCATAAGAGGCATACAGATTTTTTTTTACAAGTTAAAAACAAAGATGTCAAAGTAGCAAAACAGACAGATTATAAGGCAAATGTACAAAATCAAAAACAGGAACATGTCTGCATTAGTTTTTGCCAGGAGTCCAACAGATTATTTAAAGCCATTTAGAGAAGTCAAAGTCGAGAGCTTCAGACCTTTTTGTAAGATATTCCAGGAAGCAGGACCAGAGTAGGAGAAGGCCCTTTTGCCAAACTCAGTCCTCACTGACGGGACACTGCAGGTAATCATGTCCTGAGAGCGCACGCTGTAGCTGCACTTACGCAGACATGTAGGAGGAGATGTATGAAGGCAGCAGACCAAGAAGTGATTTAAAGATGAAAATGTACCAGTGGAAGAGTCTGCGTGAAGTTAATGATGTCCAGTTGACCAGTGAATACAGGGTGCAGTGGTGGGTACGATAATCACAGCCAGTTATGAATCTTAGTGCACCATGATAGACAGCACCCAACATCTGCATATGTCATATTGCATAATTCACAGACAGTTGCAAGGTGTTTCCTAGCATTCAGAGTTAGACATGATCTGTTTCTGAAAAAGAAACCCAGTTTAACTTTCAGTTTCTTTACTAGGTTTTCCATGTGGAGCTTAAAAGAGAGATGAGAATCGACCAGGAGACCCAAATATTTATAGGAATCAACAAACTCAATAGGGACACCATTTGAGGGTAAAATCAGAGGAAGAACTGCTGGGACCAACTTCCTATTTGAAAAAAAGCATCCCTTTGGTTTTATCAGCATTTAGGACAAGTTTGAGACAGAACAAATTTGACTGGATGATGTCAAAAGCAGATTGCAAAAGCTGGAAAGTCTTAGCAACTGTTTTAGCTCGACAGTAAACAACTGTGTCATCAGCATAGAAATGTAAGGATGCATCAGGGATGCTCCGACCTACATTACCTATGTAGATTGTAAAGCGGGTTGGTCCTAAGACTGAGCCTTGTGGTACACCATTGTTGACTGTTATATAAGTCAGAGTCAGAGTCAGAGTCAGAGAGAATTTATTGTCATTTGCACCGCATGTAGTACATGTGTTGAAAACGAGATTATGTACACAGGGTCCCAGTTACATCCAACAACAAATGCAAGAGAAAAACAATAATAACATCTAGGATTAACTAAGAGAGACATCAGCTAGTAATACACTAAGCCCTAATGTAGTAGAAAAACATCATTATAAACAGCAGCACGAACATGAGCAGATGGTCACAGATGAACGCAGCAACAAGAAACAGATCAGTATCAGTATGATGTGACATTTTGCATATACATTTTGCATATAACTGGAAGAAGTACCATTATGTCGAACACATTGCCTCCGATCAGAAAGATAGTTAGAAAACCAACCAATGGTGTGATCTGAGAAACCGATTTCTGAGAGCTTATGACACAAGATGTTATGATCCACAGTGTCAAAAGCTTAGACAGGTCTATGAAAAGTGCAGCACAATAATCCTTAGCATCCAATGCTTCAACAACATAATTAAGAACCTTCAGTGGAGCAGTCGTTGTGCTGTGTTGTTTCCTGAAACCATATTGTAGAAGAGTTAAATGAGTCTCTTCTTATGCAATTATATCCTTTGATAACGAAGTCCAAATTTGATTTTAACCATGTCTCTTGTATGCATAATACTGTATTTCTGGGTTTTCATCAAGTCCATCTATATTTCCTTTAAATTATTGCCCGGCTGCGAATAAACTTCATGCGTTCCATTGTAGTATTATCATGTATTTTTGTCATTAAGGTTTCCTGACCTCCCTTCTGTTTCCAGTCTTTTGTTTATATTTTCCCATGACATCTCTTAAAATCCCCAAAAAAATTCAGCACCTCTCACAATTATTTTAATCTTCTTTGTCTTGTGTTTAGCCTGATCAGTACAGTTGATAGTGTATGCCAAGAATATAATAAGTTTCTCTGTTATCATTGAAATGTTTTCTTCTGGTTGATTAGTTTGTTGTGGGGTTTGATTCTTTATTTGATCCGTTTCTCTTGTTTTTGGTCCTTGCACACTCTTGACTGCTTCAGCATAGCATATGTTTTTGGTTATGTTGATCTGTTGGATTTGTATGGCCCTCTTCCTCACTTCACATCCTCCATAATTGACTCTGGGTTGTCCCCCACAGTTGCAACACTTTTTTTGAGCTTCTTCCCTACATTCTGTGTTCCAAGGATGGCCAGCCAATAGCGGCCGCGCAGCCCCACTGGAACTTCTGGAGGTATTCACCATTTTATATTGAAGACTTGAAAAAAAATTTAAATTATAAAATGAAAATACTTTAAAATATATGTATACATGTTTTTAGTTGTGTAGGATAAATATTTTATAGGTAATGATGAGTTATATTCTTTGTTTCAAAAAATGTTTTCTGATTGGTGACATATTTCCGGTCCTGTGGGTGCATGACTCTTAAGCCCCCAGTATACTGTTCTTTGTGCCCAGCGCCGCTGGACTGGCGTGAGCTGCGCGCAGGTAGTTCATATTATACTCTGTGCAAGCGCAGCTCTCTGGAGTGCAGGCTACAGGACAAATTGAGGTCGCTGATTGGTCATTTGCTGACACGCGAGGCAGTTTATCAACGCGCGCGCGTAGGCGTAGTAAAATTGGAGCTTGGCGCGTTCACGCCCGCGATCAAAGGCTTTTGCCGCGGCGCTCCCACGGCGACGAGCGGCGTGAGGCAAAAGAAACAGGTACAGTATATTGGGGCCTTTATCCATAGACTCTCGTTATAAATGGTGTATGCGCAGTTATTCCACAAAGTTGCAATACAATGGGAAGATGCTGGGTGCAGATTTCAGTGCCCTGGACACGTCCAACGTGAGCTTTACATACTACCTACCGATAGCGTGCTTCCGGTCAATTTATTATTATTATTGTCTGGGAACAGAGCCGCTCAGGTAGGATTTAAATCATTGAAAGCCCTTTATCTAATGCCTATTTGCCATTTCTGACTGATATATGATATGCCTCTCAACTTTTAGAAGTCTCTGAGTCTGTTTGTGAAAAAAACAACCATTATCAGACTATGTATGAAATATTATTGGACTGAAGGCGATGTGGACATTTGTAACGGCAGTCATTAATGCATGCCTTGTTGAAATATTATTTACACGTAGCTGTCAGCTCATTTAAAAGAGGGCTAGCATCCATTTCGGTCAGGCAGATATTGGGAGACCCTTGCATGTGTGTTTGTTTACGCTCGTGGGTTGTCCTGTGAGGAGAGGACCTGAGCTGACCACACACACAACACCACCTCAAGCAACGTTGAAAATTGTAACAGCAGTAATTATTAATGTGCCTTCTTGCCGTACAGTACTGTGTTTACACAGGTAAGCAATGAGATACTAAAGCACACAGACATTGTCAGGGTTTACAGGCAGGACAGAACCCAAATGCAGACAAGAAACTCTAACAGGGAGCCAGGAGTTACAAAGAATATATATTTAATAACAAATCAAAAAGCTGACTGTGCAGCAAACTCACTCTTAGGAGACAGTATAAACACAGGAGACATCAGGGGAGACCCAACAATGACACGACACTGGACATGACACAGGTGCTGACTTATATACACATGACTAATGAGAAAAAATACACGTGAGGACACAGGTGAAAACCATAAGAGAAAATGAGGAAATGACAGACCAGAAAACCAAGGAGTGCAGAAACAGAGACACAACACTAGATGGAGGCAAACATTGCAGAACACAGAAACTGAGAGAAGGGAACTCACAACACAAGGTGGACTAAATATTAAACAAATAAACAAAACAGCGCTGAGACATCGAGGGACCCTCTGTAGAGACCGAGGTGTCTTCGGCACTGGGACCCTCTGTAGAGGTCGAGGTGTCTGCGGCGCTGGGACCCTCTGTAGAGGTCGAGGCGTCTGCGGCGCTGGGACCCTCTGTAGAGGTCGAGGCGTCTGCGGCGCTGGGACCTTCTGTAGAAGTCGAGGCGTCTGTGGCGCTGGGACCCTCTGTAGAGGTCGAGGCGTCTGCAACGCTGGGACCCTCTGTAGAGGTCAAGGCGTCTGCAGTGCTGAGACCCTCTGTAGAGGTTGAGGCGTCTACGTCGGTCGAGGCTGGGTCTTCGTCGGTCGCTGAAGAGCCGGAACCAGGAGCCGGAGAGCCAGGAACCGAAGGACCAGGAGACGAGGAACCAGGAGACAAGGAACAAGGAGACGAAGAACCAGGCGAAGTGTTGTCAGGCGAGGCTTCAGTAGCCGAAGAGTCTGTGGGCGATCCTTCTGCAACGGGCGAGTAGTCATCTGTCGAGTCTGCAGGCGAGGAAACCACCGTCGAGTCCGCAAGCGAGGAGACCACCGTCGAGTCCGCAGGCGAGGAGACCACCGTCGAGTCCGCAGGCGAGGAGACCACCGTCGAGTCTGCAGGCAAGGAGACCACCGTCAAGTCTGCAGGCAAGGAGACCACCGTCGAGTCTGCAGGAGAGGAGACCACCGTCGAGTCTGCAGGCAAATCAGCCACTTGGACTGAGGCTAAGTCAGCAAGACCTCTCTGTCGTCGACGGCGGCGGCGCACAGACGGCGAGGGCGAAGCAGAAAAGCAAGGTGAAGAAAAACAAACTGAAACTGAGTCTATGGTGTCTAAATGGGTGTGATCTGGGTCTATGGGTTCTGAACAGGTTTGTGTAGGAGGACTGACAGCACCGGAATGGACGAGTGGCCTCAAACACTCCATTTCTGCCAGCACCTCGTCTAGGACTTCCGCTATACCAGGTGTAGCACATAGTTCAGGTAGACGGAGGTATACTTTAAAAAGTCTGGTTGTGGCAACCCACCTCTCCCACAGGTTTCAGGAGGTGCCCGAGTCCACACACCTCCGGATAGGTACACTGAGCTGCTGAAGATCCTCTTCAGACAGCCTGGAGAGGAAGCCCTTGTCTGCTGGGCTCAATTTAGGTTGTGTCATACTGTCAGGGTTTACAGGTAGGACAGAACCCAAATGCAAACAAGAAACTCTCACAGGGAGCTAGGAGTTACAAAGAATATATATTTAATAATAACAAATCAAAAAGCTGACTGTGCAGCAAACTCACTCTAAGGAGACAGGATCAACACAGGAGACATCAGGGGAGACCCAACGATGACACGACACTGGACAACACACAGGAGCTGACTTATATACACATGACTAATGAGACAAAACACCTGTGAGGACACAGGTGAAAACCATAAGAGAAAATGAGGAAATGACAGACCAGAAAACCAGGGAGTGCAGAAACAGAGACACAACATTAGATGGAGGCAAACATTGCAGAACACAGAAACTGAGAGAAGGGAACTCACAACACAAGGTGGACTAAATATTAAACAAATAAACAAAACAAAGGGAACACATAACACAAGGTGGGCTGTGTAACCACAATCCTCACAGACATGAGCGAAGTGAACCAATCTGTGAGCGTGTGTGTTGAATACAACAGGTGGTGCGGTCTAGTGCTCGCCAGCTTTATAGCTGTGCTTATGTGAACGGTGTGGTGTACTGTACATGATTATAAAAGTTGCCTGTTAAACCCAAACGTCTGAAGATGACTCATGTCCATCCTCAGCTCATGAACTTGTTTTTTACCCCTCAGAGTCTGTTGTTAACTGTTGTCTCGTTTTGTTTTTAAGCAGCAGTTTCTAATGGTGTCATAATTTATGATGAATAAATCTGAATGAATAATGAATAAACTGTGGCTCTGTTCCACCCCTCAGTTTCAGTTATATTATAAGTTGTGCTGTTGTTTCAGAACTATAAACTTAACGTAGCCAAGCAGCAGAAGGATTTATGTTAAGCATTAAATAGTATTGTGAAACAGTAACATGAATTTTTCATGTTATGAATGAATTATATAATATATATGATTATATAATTTAATTTAATTTTAATATTATAAAGATCACTGGGGATGGAATGAAATTGAAATAACCTGGATATTATTATTTCTGTTGTATTAAGAAAGTTAAAATGAGATTAGATACTTATGTGTACTGTACAAAGCACCTCAAGCAATTTGAAAAATGCTAACGGCATCATCATTAATGTACCTTACTTACTTTGTTTACAGAATTAAGTCCACAACCCCTTCATCTCTACACACCGGCAGTGATTATTTCCAATCTACCACCTGTGTATCCCAGATGGCCAAGAAACGCCACACACTGGGCCCTGGCGAACGTCAGAAGACAGCTACAGAGGTGAGAGAAGCTAAATGCATGATGTAGGTCTTTTACAATGTTTTCCATCATAGTACAGGTATTCCCCGATTTACGAGCGAGATCCGTCACAAGGGGGCGCTCGTAAACCGGAAATCTCGTAATTTGGAACGGCCGCCATTTCTCTCGTAAACCCGGAAGTCCGCTCGTAAATTTCGCCAGCGCACCTAAAAACACTCTATTTTCATCTAAAAACTACTTTTGAGTGCATAAAAATGATCGGAAACGTGTGTTTATATGCTTAACTTGCTAACTGTAGTGAAAAAACACATGAAAACTCAGTATTTTTTTCGTTTTTTCCAAAAATTCGCAACCCGGAAGTCCGCTCGTAAATTTCGCCAGCGCACCTAAAAACACTCTATTTTCATCTAAAAACTACTTTTGAGTGCATAAAAATGATCGGAAACGTGTGTTTATATGCTTAACTTGCTAACTGTAGTGAAAAAACACATGAAAACTCAGTATTTTTTTCGTTTTTTCCAAAAATTCGCAACCCGGAAGTCCGCTCGTAAATTTCGCCANCGGCCGTGGTGTAGTGGTAATGGCAGTCGACCCCTGATCGGAAGGTTGGAGGTTCGAATCCCGCATCCGCCCACCATGTGTCGTTGTGTCCCTGGGCAAGACACTTAACCCCGAGTTGCTCCCGGTAAGTCTGGATGGCGCATTACAAGGCAGGCTACCACTACCGGTGTATGAATGTCTGAATGAATGGGTGGATGGCTGGCATTGTAAAGTGCTTTGGGGCTCCTCACAGGGGGCTGGAAAGCGCTATATAAATAAGCTCCATTTACCATTTACATACTGAAGTGTCACTGGACAAGACACTGAACCACTCATGGCGTCTGATGTGTGTCCCATCAGTGTATGAATGTGATAAATCTCTGATTAGTCTCTTTAGAATGATTTGTTCAATTAGCTTTGTACAGATCTAGTAGAGTGCTGTATCAATGGATAAATGAGGCACAGATTGTAGTGTAAAGTGCTTTGAGTATCTTGATAAGATAGAAAGGTGCTATATAAGTACAGTCCATTTACCATTTCACACCATTGTTGTTCAGTGTTCTTCTGATGGTGGACTCATGAACATACACATTAGTTAATGTGAGAGAGACCTTCAAGAGCGACTCCACACCCTATGGATCGGTAACTCCTCCCCCGAAGCAGTTTGAAATTTTCCCTCAAAATAGGCGTGTCGAGAGTCGAGCAGGGGAGGAGGTTGAGGTTGTCCTGTGTTCACGCCCCCTCTAGTGGTAAACTCCCACCCCTCCCCAAGATTAGATTTCAAAATGGCGGATAGTCACGTCTTCAGTAAGTAAATACCTAAACTTTTACCAAAATAACAGTTGTAAAATGTTGTTGCGTGCATTTAATCACACACACACACAGCTTATGCGTATGCTTCTGAACACAGAACACATTAAAAACCTGTTTAGCTGCATGGCATGCGGTGTACAGCTGTGTTTTTGTCATTTTAATTTGCCACATCTTATTACTTAGCACATTCCAAAAGTAACGTTTCATAATAAATATTATAAAATATTGATTTTTCCTACCCTCTATAGGGTAGGGTTTGTTTGACGCTTTGGCTTATTTTTGTTATGCAACCCAGAACTAAACACACATTGTTTTTTGAATTGACTATTAATTAGCACCAAACAGTGGTAAAATCTTTTATTTGGTTTCCAAATACTGTATCCGTGTTTAGAAACATTAGATAAGCTTGTACAATATATATTTGTTAGGACATGTATACAGTATTTGTTTAAGCTATGTGTCAGCTAATCAAAACTGGGCACAGCACAGCTGATAAGATTAATGAGAAAATATTTCTTAATGCAAACCAAACCAATTGCAATAAATTTAACAATACATGTACTGTGTATCCTTTAAAATGTTCTTTTCAGATAACTGTGATGACTCAAAGCACCCAGCAGCCACACAGAGTAATTGCAGCCAGGATTACTTTAACCAAGAAGATGATGCAGAGTCTCGGCCAGAGCTTCATCTCCTGAGACCTGCATCCACGACAATGTTGGTACAGCTGAGACCCTGGTGTTCGTTTCTGGCTGGAAGGTGGAGCATCCTGAAGGTGGTTGGGACTCCTCGTTCTGCTGTCCACTGCGTCCAAACAGAGGAGCTGGGGTGGTGTCCCATGTGTTTTCAGAACCTTTTGTTGTTTTGAAGTAACTTACTGTTAATAAAATGAATCATAGACAACTAGTTTTTGTAATCAATTTGTTTATTTATTTTTTCCCTCATGCATGAGGACAAATCTGGGACACGATGCAGCGGTCGACTTCCCTCACTCCATCCCGACCCTGGATATTTGCAGTCCTGAAAAGAGAAAAGATCAAAAGTTTAATCTGAGTAAATGTAAAATTTTAATGGAGAAAGATGTTGATTCAAAATTTCACAGTGTCAACAAATCCCCAAAATGTTGGGACAGGTAGCAATGAACAAATAAACAAGAATTAATGTTGCATAAACTTTTTTAAAACTTTTTTTATATAAATGTCCGCCATAATAAAAGTAATAAATAAAAAAATAAAAACATAATTAATAATATTAATACCTGCAGACAGAGGGTAGGGTACAAAAGTAATAAATAAAACATGAATACATGTACCTGGTGAATCAGCTCTCATATGTCACCTCCAAAGTGACATGTCTACACGTCTCCTTGATGCTTGATGTCTGTGAAGCATGCACGGCTCAGATTGGATGTGGAACGCCTCATGGAAATAAAAAAAGAACAACACATTTTAATCACCTTACAAACAAGCATACTGTACTTGTTTTCACTTTGTTGATCTGTTAAACAGATGACCCAGTGCAAAATAAATACTGCTGCCCATGATACTCATTCACAAGTACACATTATTTTATAAATACCTTTGATGCACAACATTATTATTTGCAGCAAAAGTACACCGTGTCTAAAACATCGTACTGTAACTAGTACAACAGCTAAAATTAGCGCCAGCTAGTCTCCATTGTTTTTTTATGTCACGGTCTTCTTTATCAGAGTTCATAAGAGTTCACACACTCTGCGGTGTTCATAAGAAACACTAGATTTTGAGCATTTAAACACAACCACAAACTAACGTTGATCAGCAACAGATAAAAACGCCACGACCTTGTGGGGCCACACCGAAGCAAAGCTGCAGGTCGCAAACACAGCACATGAAGAAACACGTCATGTACTCAAAAGATAAATTATGGAATGAAAGGTGTAAAATGGTACTCACCTCCAAACGGATTGTAACCTGATGGTGTAAGGGTGGGTGAACATCAGTTTGAAGAGCTTTCTTGGAACATCGTGGCTCTTCTATGCTAATGCTATGTTGCTAATCGCTAATCCAACCCCTGAACTCTGGAGGGGGAGTGACCTGGGAGTGACCTTCTCGGGGGAGTGGCTCCACTTTTATACACAGGCAGCAGCGGATGTGACGAAATTGGGCGAAAATTAATGACTGTGCGAATCGTAAACTAATGAGAAAATCAGGGTGCAATACCACAGTTCAACCCATAGGACTACAGATACTCGTTTTTAGACCAAATATTGCCGATTTTAACTAATACGCACAAATACATGAAAAATAACTCAAAAATAGTGCTCAGAAACATTTTAAACACATTCTAGGGAGTTTATCAGCTAAAAAAAGTTAAATTTGGGTTTAGTTTCACTTTCAGTTGTTTTTCTTTCTTTTTTTTTTGAATTTCAACAATTTTATTAATCCAAAAAGTCACGTTTATGCCACCAGAGCAGAAGCAGTAGAGGACTCATACTTCCAGTTGGGGGCCAGTACTCTCTTGGTCTTGTAGTAACGGGCCAGCCTGTGGATCCTGCTCTCAGTGAGAATCTGGAGAGAAACAGGAAGGACAAGGAGACCTTCAGTTGTTAGAAGTTACCTTGGGATCCTTTGTGACCTCACTGACTATTCCACTCCTTGCTCTTTGTTGGTCCACCACTCCTGGGGAGGGTAACAATGGTCTTGAACTTCCTCCATTTGTCCACAATCTGTCTGACTGTGAATTGGTGGAGTCCAAACTCTTTAGAGATGGTTTGGTAACTTTTTCCAGCCTGATGAGCATCAACAACTCCTTTTCTGAGGTCCTCAGAAATCTCCTTTGTTCCTGCCATGATACACTTACACACCTTTGTTCATGCCATGATACACTTACACACCTTTGTTCCTGCCATGATACACTTACACACTTTTGTTCCTGCCATGATACACTTACACAAACATTGTGAAGAACTTTTTGAATGTCCAGAGGACCAGACGTAGCTTTTTTAGATTTCTCTACCTGGATTATTGAGCATGCATCACGGTGTTGTGAAGAACAGACTTTGATAGATCCTGTTCTTTAAATCAAACAGGGTGTCCACTCACACCTGATCATCATCATTTGATTGAAAACACTGACCCTAATTTCACCTTTAAATTAATGATAATCCTAGAGGTTCACATACTTTTACCATCACAAATATGTAACATTGGACCATTTTACTCCATAAATAAATGGCCGAGTACAATATTTTGTTTCATTTGTTTAACTGGGTTCTCTGTATCTATTTTTAGAACTTGTGTGAAAATCTGATGATGTTTTAGGTCATATTTATGCAGGAATATAGAAAATTATAAAGACTTCACTAACTTTCAAGCAGCACTGGATGTATATCAGCAAATGAAACAAAGCTGGCAACACTAAGTAAGTAATGCACAATCATGTTTCCTCTTAAAAATGTAGGCTGGATTGAATGTTTGAGAACATCTTGTATAAAAAGTCTGACTAAAAACTGGAGCCTTTACATTGTCATGGAAACCTGATAAATTAATAAAGTTTGTGAAGAAGTAAAAGACAACACTTTACTCCCTCAGGTGATGAAGATGATGGGTCTGAACAATGCAGTCCATTGGGTGGCTTGGTTCATCACTGGCTTCGTCCAGCTCTCCATCTCTGTCACGGCTCTGACAGTGATCTTGAAGTATGGAAAGGTGTTGCTCCACAGTGACCCTTTGATCATCTGGCTTTTCTTATCCATCTACGCTGTGGCCACCATCATGTTCTGGTGAGAGCCCCTCTGTATTATATAGATTCATTAGGCATTACAGTACATTATTTATTAGTGAACCATTTCAAGCCTTTTATTTCTTGTAATTTTGACCAGCTATGTTGTATGGTCTAAAGACAGAGACATGGACAAAAAGGCAGGAGAAAGAACTGCAAGTGTCAGAAATGAAGATGTTGAGGTTCTCCTTAGGAGTGACATGTATGGATAAGGTTAGGAATTTAGGAATGAGATCATCAGAGGTACAGCACAGGCTGAACAACTGGGAGATAAAGTTAGAGAGGCTACACTGAGATGGTTTGGACATGTCCAGATGAGGGACAGTGGTTTGGACATGTCCAGAGGAGGGACAGTGTGTATATTGGTAGAAGGATGTTAGAAATGCAGCTGCCAAGTAAAAGACCAAGATGAAGAGGCAATGAATCTCTAAAGGTAGCATGTCAATGACCTATGGCTGTTTGTAGTTAATTGGCCCGACATATTTGACAGGGATTTTCCAAAATATCTCAGAAGGTTATTGAGAGATCTGAATATCCCAGTGAGTTGCAGAGGTATGCAGTTCTATTGCTTCAGTTTTAAACTGGTTAAAAATGTAACATTAAATAAGAACTGAAACCATAATATGAATTATAGTAGCATTAGCAGTTAAAGGTCTAACGACGTGATTTTTTTACTATTCATAAAATTGCTCAAAATATAAATGAAGCATATATAATATGAAGCGGGCGCTGTACCGGTCTGTCGTGGTGAAGAGAGAGCTGAGTCAAAAGGCAAAGCTCTCAATTTACCGATCGATCTACGTTCCCACCCTCATCTATGGTCATGAGCTTTGGGTTGTGACCGAAAGAACGAGATCTCGGATACAAGCGGCTGAAATGAGTTTTCTCCGCAGGGTGTCTGGACTCTCCCTTAGAGATAGGGTGAGAAGCTCAGTCATCCGGGAGGGACTCGGAGTAGAGCCGCTGCTTCTCCACATCGAGAGGAGCCAGTTGAGGTGGCTCGGGCATCTGGTTAGGATGCCTCCTGGACGCCTCCCTGGTGAGGTGTTCCGGGCATGTCCCACCGGGAGGAGACCCAGAGGAAGACCCAGGACACGCTGGAGGGACTATGTTTCTCGGCTGGCCTGGGAACGCCTTGGGATTCCCCCAGAGGAGCTGCTCCAAGTGGCTGGGGAGAGGGAAGTCTGGGCCTCCCTACTTAGGCTGCTACCCCCGCGACCCGACCCCGGATAAGCGGAAGAAGATGGATGGATGGATGGATGGATGCTCAAATATATATATATTATCATTTAAATATGTTCTTTTTTGCAAACAAAATGATAAATCACTTTAATTTTGCTTTAAAAGTGATTTTGAACTTCAAGCTGTGTTTAATCATGGGAAATCCGATTACACACGAACGCACCATCTGTGACGTAGTGAGAGGCAGAGGGCTCTGGTCTCTTTAATAGCAGACAATTTAAAACCAGACTAATTTATCAATCTATGTGAAGATTTGAGCTATTTGTCTTCATTTTGGGAAGCAGAAAATAGTTTGGGTGATGGAACAAGAAACAACAGGATCTAATTTAGGTCTGATGCTGTATCAGACTTACCTTCATGTTGAGCTGCTCACACCTGCGCACTGTGACAAGCCCAGAGCTCTGCCCGGTGTGACGTCACAGATGGTGCGTTCGTGTGTAATCGGATTTCCCTTGATTAAACACGGCTTGAAGTTCAAAACCACTTTTAAAGCAAAATTAAAGTGATTTATCATTTTGTTTGCAAAAATGAACATATTTAAATGATAAAAGATATATATTTTGAGCAATTTTATGAAAATTAAAAAATCATGTCAGTGGGGCTTTAAGGGTAGCTCAGAATTAGCTTCAGTCTTTGTCATTGATGAACAGGTCCTTTAAATTAGGTAGGTTTCTGATTCCATTTAAATTAAACATCTTTCAGCTTTGTCCTCTTCAGGGGTCGTCACAATGAGTCATCCTCCTCCATCTTACTATGTCCTCTGCATCCTCTGTACAACTACATGCATGTCCTCTTTAACTGCATCCATATATCTCCTTTTATATGCCTCTGGAGCCAGGCCCGGAGGTGGGGCACGTTGGCGAGCGCCTGGAGGCCGGGCTTTTACCCATGGAGCTCGGCCGGGCACAGCCCTAAGAGGAGACGTGGGTCCACCTTCCCATGGGCTCACCACCTATGGGAGGGGCCAAAGGGGTCGGGTGCAATGTGGGATGGGTGGTGGCCGAGGGCGGGGACCCTGGCGGTCTGATCCTCGGCTACAGAAGCTGGCCATTGGGACATGGAATGTCACCTCTCTGGTGGGGAAGGAGCCTGAGCTAGTGTGTGAGGTTGAGAGGTTCCGGCTAGAAATAGTCGGACTCACCTCAACGCATGGCTCTGGCTCTGGAACCAGTTTCCTTGAGAGGGGTTGGACACTCTTCCACTCTGGAGTTGCCCCTGGTGAGAGGCGCCGAGCAGGAGTGGGCATACTTGTTGCCCCCCATCTTGGTGCCTGTACGTTGGGGTTCACCCCGGTGAACGAGAGGGTAGCCTCCCTTCGCCTACGTGTGGGGGGACGGGCTCTGACTGTTGTTTGTGCCTATGCGCCAAACGGCAGCGCAGATTACCCACCCTTTTTGGAGTCCTTGGAGGGGGTATTGGAGAGTGCGCCTCCTGGGGACTCCCTTGTTCTACTGGGGGACTTCAACGCTCACGTGGGCAATGACAGTGAGACCTGGAGGGGTGTGGTTGGGAGGAACGGCCCCCCTGATCTGAACCAGAGTGGTGTTCTGTTATTGGACTTCTGTGCTCGTCATGGATTGTCCATAACGAACACCATGTTCAGGCATAAGGGTGTACATATGTGCTCTTGGCACCAGGACACCCTAGGTCGCAGTTCGATGATCGACTTTGTTGTCGTCTCATCTGATCTGCGGCCGCATGTCCTGGACACTCGGGTGAAGAGAGGGGCGGAGCTGTCCACTGACCACTACCTGGTGGTGAGTTGGCTCCGATGGTGGGGGAGGATGCCGGTCAGACCTGGCAGACCCAAACGTATTGTGAGGGTCTGCTGGGAACGTCTGGCAGAGTCTCCCGTAAGACGGAGCTTTAACTCCCACCTCCGGGAGAGCTTTGAACACGTTCCGAGGGAGGCGGGGGACATTGAGTCCGAGTGGGCCATGTTCCGCGCCTCTATTGTCGAGGTAGCTTATCAGAGTTGTGGCCGCAAGGTTGTTGGTGCCTGTCGTGGTGGCAACCCTCGAACCCGGTGGTGGACACCGGCGGTGAGGGATGCTGTCAGGCTGAAGAAGGAGTCCTATTGGGCCTTTTTGGCCTGTGGGACCCCGGAAGCAGCAGATAGGTACCGGCAGTCCAAGCGGCATGCGGCTCGGGTGGTTGCTGAGGCAAAAACTCGGGCGTGGGAGGAGTTCGGAGAGGCCATGGAGAATGACTTCCGTACGGCTTCGAGGCGATTCTGGTCCACCATCCGGCGTCTCAGGGGGGGAAAGCGGTACGCGACCAACACCATTTATGGTGGGGATGGCGTGCTGTTGACCTCAACTCGGGATGTTGTGAGTCGGTGGGCGGAATACTTCGAAGACCTCCTCAATCCTACTGGCACGTCTTCCACTGAGGAAGCGGAGCCTGGGGACTTTGGGTCGGGCTCTCCAATCTCTGGTGCTGAGGTCACCGAGGTGGTTAAAAAGCTCCGCGGTGGCAGGGCTCCGGGGGTGGATGAGATTCGCCCTGAGTTCCTTAGGGCTCTGGATGTTGTGGGGTTGTGTTGGCTTACGCGACTCTGCAATATCGCGTGGACATCGGGGGCAGTTCCCTTGGATTGGCAGACTGGGGTGGTGGTTCCCCTATTCAAAAAGGGGGACCGTAGGGTGTGTTCCAACTATAGGGGGATCACACTCTTAAGCCTCCCTGGTAAGGTCTATTCAGGGGTTCTGGAGAGGAGGGTCCGTCGGATAGTCGAACCTCGGATTCAGGAGGAGACAGTGTGGTTTTCGTGCTGGTCGTGGAACACTGGACCAGCTCTACACCCTCAGCAGGGTCCTGGAGGGTACGTGGGAGTTTGCCCAACCAGTTTACATGTGCTTTGTGGACTTGGAAAAGGCATTCGACCGCGTCCCTCGGGGGGTTCTGTGGGGGGTACTCCGGGAGTATGGGGTACCAGGCCCATTGATATGGGCTGTTAGGTCCCTGTACGACCGGTGTCAGAGCTTGGTCCGCATTGCCGGCAGTAAGTCAGGCTCGTTTCCAGTGAGAGTTGGACTCCGCCAAGGTTGCCCTTTGTCACCGATTCTGTTCATAACTTTTATGGACAGAATTTCTAGGCGCAGCCAAGGTGTTGAGAGGATCCGTTTTGGTGACCTTAGAATCGCTTCTCTGTTTTTTGCAGATGATGTGGTCCTATTGGCTTCATCAGATCGTGATCTACAGCTTTCGCTGGAGCGGTTTGCAGCCGAGTGTGATGCGGCCGGGATGAGGATCAGTTCCTCCAAATCCGAGGCCATGGTCTTGAGCCGGAAAAGGGTAGCATGCCCTCTCCGGGTCGGGGAGGAGGTCCTGCCCCAAGTGGAGGAGTTTAAGTATCTCGGGGTCTTGTTCACGAATGAGGGAAAACTGGAGCGTGAGATCGATAGGCGGATAGGTGCAGCATCCGCAGTGAAGCGGGCGCTGTACCGGTCTGTCGTGGTGAAGAGAGAGCTGAGTCGAAAGGCAAAGCTCTCAATTTACCGATCGATCTACGTTCCCACCCTCATCTATGGTCATGAGCTTTGGGTTGTGACCGAAAGAACGAGATCTCGGATACAAGCGGCTGAAATGAGTTTTCTCCGCAGGGTGTCTGGACTCTCCCTTAGAGATAGGGTGAGAAGCTCAGTCATCCGGGAGGGACTCGGAGTAGAGCCGCTGCTTCTCCACATCGAGAGGAGCCAGTTGAGGTGGCTCGGGCATCTGGTTAGGATGCCTCCTGGACGCCTCCCTGGTGAGGTGTTCCGGGCATGTCCCACCGGGAGGAGACCCAGAGGAAGACCCAGGACACGCTGGAGGGACTATGTTTCTCGGCTGGCCTGGGAACGCCTTGGGATTCCCCCAGAGGAACTGCTCCAAGTGGCTGGGGAGAGGGAAGTCTGGGCCTCCCTACTTAGGCTGCTACCCCCGCGACCCGACCCCGGATAAGCGGACAAAAATGGATGGATGGATGGATGGATATATCTCCTTTTTTGCATTCCTCTTTGTCTTTCCTGGCAGCTGCATTTCTAACATTCTTCTACCAATATATTCACTGTCCCTCCTTTGGACATGCCCAAACCACTGTCCCTCCTCTGCACATACAGTATCCAAAACAGTGTTCCTCTTCTGGACATGTCCAAACCATCTCACTTTATCTCCCAGTTGGTCAATCTGTGCTGTATCTCTGATGATCTAATTCCTAA
>JBBPBX010045172.1:0-27131 GCA_038048925.1 Garcialebias charrua
GAAACGCCTTGTATCTGTGACTTTCCTTCCCTCCATTGATTACGGTGACATTCTCTACATGAATGCTCCTACAAGCACCCTGCGGATGTTGGATGTTGTCTATCATGGTGCACTAAGATTCATAACTGGTTGTGATTATCGTACCCACCACTGCACCCTGTATTCACTGGTTAACTGGACATCATTAACCTCACGCAGACTCTTCCACTGGTACATTTTCATCTTCAAATCACTTCTTGGTCTGCTGCCCTCATACATCTCCTCCTACATGTCTTTGCGTGAGTGCAGCTACAGCGTGCGCTCTCAGGACATGATTACCTGCAGTGTTCCGTCAGTGAGGACTGAACTTGGAAAAAGGGCCTTCTCCTACTCCGCTCCTGCTTCATGGAATATCTTACAAAAAGATCTGAAGCTCTCGACCTTGACTTCTCTAAATGGTTTTCAGAATCTGTTGGAATCCGCTCCTGCTTCATGGAATATCTTACAAAAAGATCTGAAGCTCTCGACTTGACTTCTCTAAATGGTTTTCAGAATCTGTTGGAATCCTGGCAAAAACCAATGCAGATTTGTTCCTGTCTTTGATTTTATACATATACCTTATAATGTTTTGCTAGTTTTTTGATACTTTGTTAAAAAAAAAAAATATATATATATATATATATATATATATATTTTTTTTCTCTCTTTTGTTTTCTATTGTTTATTGTTTGTTTGTTTATTGTTTAAGGAAATTCTACCATTGCTGTTCATTGTTCTTTAGTTTTAGCAGGTCGCTTTCGTAAATGAGCCCATGAGGTTCAAAAGATTTACCTGACTAAATAAAGGTTGAATGAATGAATGAATGAATTCGTTCAACCTTTATTTAGACAGGTTAATCCATTGAGCCTCGATGACTCATTTACAAGAGAGACCTGAGTATCCGATTCTGTGACCGTCTGTTCTGTAATAGTCATGATTTTAGTGAGCAGATGTTAATTGTTATCCTTTGGAGGAAGGACGCGTTCATCAGATATTTACAGATATGCTGGTGAAGATCTATTTACAGATACAGTATTGCATAGTATGGTGAAAAAATGCAACAGCGCCACCTACGGTCACAATATACGGCGGTGCCACATCCAATATGGCGGACGTTCTGACGTACCCCGCAGCTGTAGACTCCTCCAGTATGTGTGTAAGTTAAAAACCTTGGAAAAGAAGGCTTGCACAGCCTTTTCCGTATTTCCACTGAATGAATGATAAAGTCTCAATGAGACTAACATGTATAAATAAAGGTTGAATGAAAAAACTTGTATCGCTTCACTTCTGCCTCATTCGGCAACGAGTTAGGACGTCGACACATACTGTACATGGGTTTGGCAAGCCCTTTTAACATTAAATCGTGCAGTCTGACCATCCGTAATTACATTCTAGATATCTAAAAATGAGTTTTGACTAGTCACAATTAAATTTTGACTAGTCAGAATGTTAATTTAAGATATCTGTATTTACATTTTGACTAGTCAGAATAGCAATTCAAGATATCTTAAAATGAATTTAAAAGGGCTTGCCATATTATTGTATATAACACATATGTACGTCGTACATATGCTACATTCGTGTGTTTACATCCGCTAAGCTAACACTCGGTAAGCTTGTTAGCTCATCTGTTCAATCTGTAAAACTTTGAAGTTTGACTTTAAAATAGTTCAGTGTTGAAGAAAATATAAAATGGGAATTATAGAAATTGCTGGCCGTACCTAAATTGTTTACAACACTTTTTAATGCTTCGTTGTGTTTGTTCATTACCGGTATATCAACTTTCAGAGCTCAACACCGGCTAACAATCAGATTATTAAACGTTTTAATTACTGTATCAGATTATATTTAAATTAAATATGTAACAAACGAGTAGCACGGATTTGTTAAACGACATAGCAGTCGAATGAACTTTGACCCACTTGTGTCGTTTACTTCAAGTCAGTTCAATTTTCATTCATTCCACTTTATTTAGACAAGTTAATCCCATTGAGCCTCGAGGTCTCATTTACAAGAGAGACGTGGTTTCAACAAAGAATGATGACAATAGCGACAACAAATGGGGAATGTGTGAAAGAAGTGAAAAAGAGAATCCAGGCAGGATGGAGTGGATGGAGAAAAGTACTGTACTGTATCAGGAGTGATTTGTAACAAACATGTGTCAGCAAAGGTCAAAGGAAAAGTTTAAAAGACAGTGGTGAGACCAGCTTTGTTGTATGGTCTGGAGACAGAGACATGGACAAATAGACAGGAGACAGAACTGCAAGTGGCAGAAATGAAGATGCTGAGGTTCTCCTAAGAGTGACAAGGATGGATAAGATCATGAATGAGATCATCAGAGGTACAGCACAGGTTGAACAACTGGGAGATAAAGTTAGAGAGGCCAGACTGAGATGGTTTGGACATGTCCAGAGGAGGGACAGTGGGTATATTGGTAGAAGGATGTTAGAAATGCAGCTGCCAGGAAAAAGACACAGAGGAGATACAGTATATGGATGCAGTTAGAGAGGACATGAAGGTAGTTGGAGTGAGGACAGAGGATGCAGAGGACAGAGTGAGGTGGAGGAGGATGACTCGCTGTGGTGACCCCTGAAAAGGGAACAGTCGAAAGAAGAAGAAGAATAGACAATCATAAGAGAGGTATACAGATTTTTTTTACAAGTTAAAAAAAGATGTCAAAATAGCAAAACAGCTCGATTTTAAGGCAAATGTAGAAAACTAAAAAAGGAACAGGAATTCAGTTTATTATTTGGTTGTACTCTGCTCCAGTAACCTGTAACACCTTGCAAAAAGATCTGTTGCTCTCAACTTTGACCTCTAAGGCATTTCAAACAACTGTTAAATTCAATGCGAAAATCAATGCAGACATGATCCTGTTTTTAGTATTTTACACCGTTTTATAATCTAGCACTTTTTTATTTAGTTTTATATCACTTCTTTTATATTATTTTCGTTTTATATGCTTTTATAATCATGTTTGCTGCTGGGTGTATTGTGATTTTTGTTTAAAACATGTGTCTCTTGTAAATGAGTCCTCGTGACTCAATGACACTAACCTGTATGAATAAAGGTTGAATGAATATAGCGCCAATTCACAAACAGAAGTCATCTCAAGGCACTGAACAGAAGCATTCACATACATAAAAATTAATTAATAACAATACTGTATGTATCTAAGGAGCCAGCAAATAGCTTCGAGTTTTCACTTCGTCAGAGTCTCTCATCCTGAGCGAGCACAGATGAAGCAGTGGAAAGGAAAAACTCCCTCATGAGGAAGAAACCTCCAGCAGAACCAGGCTCAGGAGAAGCCCAAACCTGTGTTACGTTATTTCATTATTGTTTGAACATAATAATTTGTATTTTTACTCTGTTTGGTTCATGTTATAGGCACAGTTTTTTTTTCTTTTGAGAAATATAAATAAACAAAAACTCATCAACTGAGATGATTTAAAACAAATTTAATAGGAAAGCCTGTACAAAACTAACAAAGCAGCTCCTACTTTTACTTGTTGAAAACTGATCATAAGATTTTCTCCATCCAGTCATATATATAACAGGTAAAGTCAAAATAATTTAGTGTAAAAACAGTTTTTATTAAATCCAGAGTTTTGAGAAGTCATAATGTTCAGTGTCTCTAATTTAATGACGTGTGAACATCCTAAAATTTTTGAACTGAATGTTCCTCAATGGAAGTATGACATTTACATATTTCTCATTCTTTAGTCTCTGATGTTATAAAATGATTTAGGGAAAAAAAGAAAAGGGTAAATTTGCAATCACAAGTACCAGGCAGGTCACCCATTATCAACCACCTGTCAGATTCTGCATCATTCAGTATTATCCTGTGGGTCAGGTGTTATTAAGCATAACATGAGGATTACCGGGTAGTTTTTTTTTTTTAGCAACATTTATTGCCATCTTTTTTAGTGATATTAATGTATTTTAAGTAAGATAAAGGGGAAATAAACTACACATGACAAGCTATGGCTGTAAAATATAAAGGTTTGAGTTAAGGAAGTTCAACCTTTATTTATACAGATAAATCACATTGAGCTTCAAAGACTCTGTTGCAAGTGAGACCTGTTTAGATAGACAAAAAAGTAAACTGTCCCAAATAGCTTGTTTGCAGAATTTGAAACATTTTGATGCACATTTATTTGTAGTCTGGAAGAATGAAACATCTTTTATTTATTGTGCAAATGAAAGTAATGCCCAAACGGGTGACAATCCTTTAAAACTTTTCTTAATGTTTGCACACTAAATGTAGGAAAGAAATAAAACATGGAGTATCTTCTGCCTGTAAGGTCACCAAAGAAATAAAAATAAAAGATAATGTAAGAATCATGGTTTATCATATTAGTGCTTATCTGTATAGCTCACTTTTCTTATTTGAGGTTGTATAACACAAGATCCATGGGGCAGCAGTTGTCTGGGAAACAAATATGTTGTGTTTTAAGCTGTTTAAATGTGTTAGTTATAAATAGCAATAAGAAAGCCAATTGTCTTGAATGAATTAGTTAGAAGAGTGAATATAAACCAACAATATAAAGTGTAAGTAAAGTCTGATGGGTTCTTTCTGTAACATCAATGTACATACTGGTACTGTCTCTTTTCTGTGGTCAGCAGGCAGATCTTGAGCCATGTTGGTGTATTCAGCCCTCCTGAACGGACGTGTAGCTGCAGGCTGCTGCAAGCTCTGGCTTGGTGTTTCCCAACCGCTCACCCACATCAGAACAGTGAGTGTAGCTGAACCAGGCACAAGAAAATCTGACAAAGAACAACTCTGGGAGGCAGCAGCAGGTTACCTGCCATTCAGCAGAGCCAGGATAGGATCTTTCTTTCAGGACCAACCAGTACTGAAGAACCCGTTTCTGGAGGATGCCTTGCTCAAAGGATACCTTAGGAGACACGTGCCTGAGGAGGTATACCAAATAGAAACTATTCAGTTGTACAGGTAGTCCTTGACTTACGACGGACTTCTGTTCCTGCGCGGCGGCGTAAAGCGAATTTCGACGTAAGTCGGAACATACGTACATACTGAACCATATACGTACAGTACTGTATTTTACCAAGCACTTAGCCTATCCTAACACAGTACCCTACATAATTATCAAAAAACACATACATTTAGGAGTCATAATGAAGGGAAAAAATAGTTAATAACCTACTGGGAGCTGGTGAAGCTGTTCCTCCGTCCCTCCTCCGTATTCTGTATTGCGTTTACGTCGTAAAACCGCTGTCCAAAAAACAGCTACTTTTCCAAAGCTGCTGCCTGTTTTTTCCGGTCCAGCTTGCTCCAACAAGTTTTGTTTTGTTTTTTGAATGTCCAGAGGACCGGACTTAGCTTTTGTAGAGAGTACAGTGCAGTATTTCTCCGCCGCTACGTTTACAACGTAAAACCGGAAACTGCGTAACTCGGCTTTTCAAAAAAAAAATTTTTTTATATATATATTTTATTTTCATTTTTATGGGAGGTGCGTCATAACCGCGAAACGTCGTAACTCGAGACCGTCGTAAGTCGAGGACTACCTGTATACAGTAGTGCTTTTGAATTCTTGTAATACTTGAGAATAAGGCTTACTACTTTGTAGTAATAGAGTTCAAGGGCATGATTTTTGTCTCTTAAACATATCTAGTTTATATGTGTGATGCATATTTATACTTTCGTTTTGTCTCATCAAATAACTCATTATGTTTTATTAAAAGTACAACGCTAGCTTAAAGGGAATCTTAATCCAGGCACTTTTATTTTCCAGACTTCAATTCCAGATCATTTTAACAACTAAACCAAATCTCATTTTTGAATATTTATTCTTATTGACAGGCAGTTTTCTCAGATTTGAGTGTGTTTGGAGAGCGTGTGGCCAAAGAAGTGGACACGTGGGGCAGAGAGTGTGAGGTCAACCCACCACGGTTGGTGCACTTTAACCCTCGGGGTCAGAGAGTGGACCACATTGTGACCTCTGAGGCCTGGAAACACATGAAAGACCTATCAGCCCAAGAAGGACTGGTTGCTATTGGTTATGAGAAATTATATGGGGAGTGGAGGTACAGTGCACTTTTTTTCCCATGATTGGCTCATAAGTGTTATGTTGAATAACCATTTTTTGATACATTTTGTGTGTTCCAGTCGTGTTTATCAGATGAGCAAGTTGTACATTTATGCTCCCTCATCTGGTCTCTACACGTGCCCCCTGGCCATGACTGATGGAGCAGCAAAGGTCATCCAGGTAACATTAAAGGCTCATCCATAGCTCTGTGTACGGCCGTACGCATGTCCGTACGCAGACAGTTCACCCCCACAGCTCTGCGTTTGTTCTCACGTACATTCTCGCGTTTTCGCACCAAATTCTTGACGTCATTTGAGCAGCGCAGAGCGTTTACCTACGGGACAAATTGAAGCAAGAAGAAGCAAGGTGGTTAAAAAACAAAGAAAAAAAATAGCATCAACATGGACTAGAAATGGATACGTCTTTATCAAAGCAAAGGAAGGGTCTCAGCCTAAAATGATAAAAGAGCTGACGGATCTGGATGAATTCAAGAGATGAAAAATTACAAATCAATAAAACAACTCACAATCAAAATGGATAAAATATACAGTGAAATGAACAAATACATTAGAACATGACAACATACGAAGACTCAGAACCTAAAATATATAATGTTGAAAATGTGATTGATGCAAATTTTTTTCCTGTAATAAATGATAGCGAATATTATAATGAAGACCAGTTTAATGACATCAATATATCAAATGGAGTTCTCTCCATTATTCACTTTAATAGCAGAAGTATAAATGCAAACATATCCAAAATAACAGATTACTTAAAACAATTAAATAGAACTTTTACGATAATAGCGCTGTCAGAGACATGGCTTAATGATGATAACACAAGTAATATTCACATCGAGGGGTATGAATTATATCATATGAACAGAAATAATAAAAGAGGTGGTGGTGTCGCACTATTTGTCAATAATGAAATAAAATGTAAATTAAATAATGAAATGTCAATAATAGTTGATAATATTATGGAAATGATAACAATAGAAATTATAAACAAAAACGATAAAAACATAATAATAAGTTGTGTATATAGATCACCAGGAGCAAATATAGAAATATTCACTGATAAAATCTTGGAACTAATGGAGAAGAGTTTTAATAAAAATATTTTTTTGTGTGGAGACTTTAACATTGATATGGGAAATAAAACAGATTCAAATAACATAAGCACATTTATAAACTCAATGTACAGTTTAAATATGTATCCATTGATATCAAAGCCAACAAGAATTACAACTCATAGTGCCACAATAATTGATAATATTTTCACAAATATAACAAATGGGGATGTGATTGGTGGTATCTTAACGACCGACTTAAGTGATCATTTGCCAGTTTTCACAATCTTTAAAAATGATCAAAATATCACAAAAGCAGTCACAACGAAGAAAAAGATCATAAACACATCAAAAAAAGTTTTGGAAAAATTGAAAGAGGATCTGGATAAACAAGACTGGAATGATGTGTATGTTGATGATGCGAACAGGGCATATGATGAGTTTATGAATATCTTGGAAACCCTGTATGAAAAGAATTGTGTGCAAACAAATTACACAAAGAGAAATACGAATGATCAACCATGGATGACAAAAGGGTTAAGAAATGCATGTAAAAAAAAGAATTATTTGTATTCATGTTTCTTGAAATTGCGAAGTCAGAGCGCAGAAGAAAAATATAAAAAGTATAAAAATAAATTAGTAGGGATTATAAGGAAACATAAGAAAGAATATTATAGTAAATTATTAGATAAAACTAATGGTGATATGAAAGCAACATGGCGAGTAATGAATGGTGTACTGAAGAATCATAAAGCAAAAACTGGTATTTCAAAATATTTTGTAAAAGACAACGATGAAGTTCATGATGAAAATGAAATTGTAAATGGATTTAATCAATATTTCGTGAATGTTGGATCAAGCCTTGCAGCTAAGATACCAAAAGTAGATAAAAATATGATCCACTCAATTACAGGTTGTGCAAATAGTATTTTCCTAAATGGAACTAACAAAGAGGAAATAATGAATGTAGTAAAACATCTTACAGACAAGAGATCGAAAGACTGGGTGGACATGGATATGATGTTTGTAAAGGACATAATGAGCCATGTTATTGAGCCGTTCACATACATATGTAACTTATCATTTTCAACAGGAATTTTTCCAGATAATATGAAAGTAGCTAAGGTCGTTCCTCTTTTTAAAAATGGTGATAAATGTGTATTCAACAATTATAGACCTATATCCTTGTTACCACAGTTTTCAAAAATTCTTGAAAAACTATTTGTAAACAGACTAGACCAATTTATAGATAAACAAAATATTCTAAGCAACAGTCAGTATGGGTTTAGATCAAAAAACTCTACATCAATGGCTCTCATGGAATTAATGGAACAAATAACTACTGCTGTCGATCAAAAACAACATTGTATCAGTATCTTTGTTGATTTAAAAAAAGCATTCGATACTATTGATCACACCATTCTCCTTGAAAAACTGAACAAATATGGTATTAGAGGACCAGCATTACAGTGGGTATCTAGCTACTTAAAAAATAGGAAACAATTTGTACAAATAAATGATGTAAGATCTGACCTCTGTAATATCACATGTGGAGTTCCCCAAGGCTCTGTACTTGGACCAAAGCTTTTTATTTTATATGTGAATGACTTGGTAAATGTGTCAGGACTCCTTAAATGTGTACTTTTCGCTGATGATACCACTTTTTTCTGTTCAGGTGAAGATATAGAACAAATGTTAGAATTGATAAAGACAGAATTTGTCAAGATACAAACTTGGTTTAAAATAAATAAATTATCATTAAATCTAGAGAAAACTAATTACATGATATTCGGTAATAAAAAGAAAACTGTTGATGTTCCACTCAAAATTGAGGATGTTGAGATTTGTAGAGTGAATGAGGTGAAGTTTTTGGGTGTTATCATTGATGACAAACTGACATGGAAACAACACATAAATTCTGTAAGAATAAAAATAGCTAAATCGATAGCAGTACTGTACAAAGTCAGAGACCTATTGAATGATAAAGCTCTGTATTTGTTGTATAACACAATCATTGTTCCACACTTAATCTATTGTATTGATGTTTGGGGGAAAGCGTGTAAAACAATCACAAAGCCTATTTTTGTATTACAGAAAAGAGCTGTAAGAATTATCACTAGAAAGCATTACCGTCATCCATCAAGTACATTATTTTATCAACTAAAATTATTGAAGTTCCATGATTTGGTAGACTATAATATTTTATCAGTTATGTATAGAGCTCAAAATAATGCATTACCTTTAAATATCCAAATGCACTTTGTTAAAAGACAAAGTTGTTATAATCTTAAGGGAACAGAGTTGTTTGTAAAACCACAATTCAGAACCAGTTTGAAGGGACGTTCTACCTCAATTCAGGGAATTAGATTATGGAATGGCTTGGAGAATGTAGTTAAAAATGCCAAGTCAATGTTTACATTTAAAAAAATGATCAAAACAAATATGTTAAAAAAATATATGTGAAATAACGTAATGTGTATTGTATTAGTTAGAAAATTAGAAAGTGTTAGTCATTTTGTACTGTATTAGTATTAGTTAGAAAATTAGAAAGAGTTAGTCATTTTGTACTGTTGGCTGAAGAATATTATTGTTTAACCTGATTGTTGGAAAAAGTTGGTTGAAGATTATTATTGTTTACATGGTTTGACTACTGTTGTTTAATCTGATTGTTGGAGATAAGGAGCAGATATAATAAGATTTATTCTTCTTTCTGCTACCTTTCATTTTTTTACATTTTTGTACACTATCATTATGAGATTGTCTTGTATTGCTTCTTTTGTAAAAAAATGAACAAATTTAATAAACATAAACATAAACAAATTGAGGTCGCTGTTTGGTCATTTGCTAACACGCCTACTGAATTGATTGACGGGTCGGTGGGGGGCGGAGGCGCGAGCTGGCAGCTGCAGCCGCAGCAGTGTTCTGTGTTTATATGTTAATAAAAAGTTCTACGGTAAATAAAAAAATAATAAACAGGGAGTGCTGGTCCTGCAGCCCGCACATCAGCCCAGCACACCAGGAAATCTGCAGAACCTCCCGCAGCCACGCTGGACCCGAGTTTAATTCGCTCGTGACAAATTTGTTCATTTCTCATCATTTCAGTCATGGAGTCAACGGAGGAGGAAGCGATCACTTTCCTTTTGGCAAAAAAACAAAAGAAAAGAAAAGGCCAGATCAAGGATGAAGAAGGGGAATTTAATATATTTGTGTCGCATACAAAACAGTCCGGCGCCGGGCAGTTTATTGTGCGACAACACGTTTGCGTACGCGGTCGTAAAATTTGAGCTTTGCACGTACATGCCCTGCGGGGCTACGCTTGTGCCTCTGCGTACGAACGGCGTACAGCTGCGTACGGCCGTACGCAGAGCTATGGGTGAGCCTTTAGTCTGTCCAACTAACATGGTGAACGTACTGCTGTATATTCTTCTGTTAACTCATAGAAACCCTTATATTCAGCCATAAACCATCATCTTTATTACACATTTTTTGTCTTAATGATTCCAACAAAAATCTATGGTTAGTTATGAAAACATTAAAACTTTAGCTCATTATAGTGTTTAGTGTGATGCATAATTTTTGTTTCTTTTCGTGTAACTATCAATAAATACTAAGTCCAAAGCTTGTTCTATGAAGATTATAGAGCTCATTAACTAATGCTGTCAGTAAATCAAAATTCTGTACCATTACGTTACTTGGTTTGTTTATAATTTTCAAGTTTATCATGTAAGTTGTATGAACGACAGCCTGGATATGTGTGTGTGAAGTCCATAGGTGTGTCACCACTGGTAGAAGATGCCTACAGCCGTCTGACCTGCCGTCAGCCTGAACGTTTCTGGACATCTGGGCAGTGGATGACAGAGAGACAGGGAGGCTCTGATGTGGGTCAGTAGTGAAATTTTTGTTCATGTGAAGCAGCATCGCCTTCTTCTAACAAAACAACCCTGAACTAAGACTACTGTAAATGTCATGACATTTATTTATTTGTTACAAAGAGAAATGTGAGAAATTGTAATTATCTTGTTCCATTTTATTTTTGATAGATAGGCCTGTCGCAATAAACAACAAATCAATTAATCGCACGATAATGAAAATTATCAACCTCATTTACATTTATCGGCTTTATCTTTTCTTTGTGTCTCTCTCTTTCTACTGAAAACACTGGATGACAAAAGGCTCAACTCCGGTGCTCTTCACTGACCCCCTCCCTTTCTCTTTTCTCTTAAAAATCAATTTTAACTCCTATTTTTCTTAAAGAGACACGCTGCTCGTTCCCTCACTATCCATCCTTCAGTTCAAACAGTCTTATCTAGTGGTCAAAAAAGTACTACACACAAAAATTAACCAACATTTCTTCTTAAAATTGACATTACTAATTATTGTCAAATTTCAAACAATGTTATCGTTTATTGCAATAATTTCTGAGACAATTAATCGCCCAGCAAAGTTTGTTATTGTGACAGGCCTATTGATAGACAAGTTATCTATACAGAATCTGATTCCTGTGAGTCCTCAGAGCTGCTGCTTTGTGTTTCCATCTTCAGGCAGCGGCACTGAGACGGTGGCTGTTCCCCAAACAGATGGCTCATACAAACTCCACGGTTTAAAGTGGTTTACCTCTGCGACGGATGCAGACATGACTCTTACTTTAGCAAGAGTGCAGGACAGAAGGGGAGCTACCACACCAGTACTGATGACTTCTGCCAACGTCAATCCACTGTTATCTGTCACCACATTAAAAAAACACGCTCAGTAAGATTTCCCTGATTATTTTTGTGTGTGTTTCTGTTTCACAGGGAAGCAGGGGGCTGTCTCTGTTTTATGCAGAGGTGAGTCGAGATGAGGACGGCCAGCTGAGGGGAATAGAAGTTCAGAGACTGAAGGACAAACTGGGAACACGACAGATGCCGACTGCTGAGTTACTGCTGGATGGCCTGCCTGCATACAGAGTCAGTTACACCCAGTGACAAACTGTAGACTTATTCTCTAATTACTGCAGATGTGTTACATGAAAACCAACTTAGTTCATTTTGCTTATGCCAACACATTGTGCACTAAGAATTACAAGAACCTCTCTGGTGTTATTCTGCCTTTTGAAAACTTTACAGTTGTATTAACAAAGCGCTATTGACCAAAATGACTATAGCTAAATCAAACTAGAAAGTTCCTGGCGAAACTTTGATGGGGACTGCCTATTTATATTAATAAACTATTATTAATTATAAATATTAATATTAATGATTATAAATATTAATAATCAATACTAATTATAAATATTAATAATTATTAATATATTGTTAATTTGTTGTTACTAAATATTAATGACTAATAATCAAAACTGATATTAATAATTAATATTACTATCAAATATTAATTACAAATATGAATAATTATTAATATTAAAATATATAATTATCAACCATAATAATTAAAGTTAATTATTATTATTATTACTAATTAATAATAATAGGCAATAATAGGTAATAATAGGTGCCTTCCATGCATGTTGAACCAAAATGGTTCCATACGTTACTCAGTTTCTGTGAAGAGTTTTCTCCTATTCATTTCCTATGGGAAATTTGGCATCTTTGTTTGCAAAATATGTTGCCATTGTATCTGCAAATGTCAATAAAAGTAATAGCACACTTCCCGGAGCCGGGCCGGTCATTTTGACATAACTTTTGTGGGGGTCCACATTGCGGTTAGAAAATACAACCCATTGAAATCGTACTAAAATGATTTCAGAGGCAGCTCTTATGTATATTGAAGGACTTCTTTATGAGAAGCTAAACATCATTCAAGAGTCATTTAATCTTTCTGGTAAAATTAAACTGTTAAGCTTTGACATTGTGTTTCTTAATTCCTAATGTCCGTACTTGTTTTGTTCAATGACAGCTCTCAGAGGAAGGGCGAGGTGTGGCTTCCATCGCTAACATGCTGACCATAACCAGGATTCACAACAGTGTCAATGCAGCAGCTGCGATGAGAAGGCAGGACAACATTCATTCATCTTCTAAAATCAAGCTGCGTGTCAGCTGGCTAACTGCTTTGTGGATGTGTGTTTTCACAGAGTTCTCCAGTTGGCTCGTGACTACGCCACTCGCCGAACTGCTTTTGGAAAGCTTCTTAAAGACCACCCACTACACATGCAGACTCTCGCAAGGATGGAGGTGAAGTAGCAGCAGGAAAAACTGCTCGAACTCCAATTCCCATTGTAGTAATATAGGATGAGGTCAGTTTAATGACTTACCTATATTTTAGATGTATAAATTGGCAGGGTTTAGACTGACACAAAAATACATCATTAATTAAACGAGTTCTCTCTTTTTCAGCTTAATACCAATAATTCTATACCTTGACCAGATGTAATTCACAGGAAACGTTAAACTTATGTTGGCACAGCAGGACTGGACCATTTATTTAACATAATTGTAAATTACATCACACATTTGTACATGATTGGTTGATTATTTTTCCTATAATTAACTTCAGCACAGATGAAATATAGGAACAACAGAACAAGTGAAGGATGATATTTTACTCATTTCTGCAGGTACATTAACTTAGTTTCTGGCTTAGGAAGATAAAGGTTTAGGAGGAAGGAAATGGAGGAAAAGAAGTTAAGAGTCAGGGAGTTATCTTGATGTGTTTTAACCAGAAACATGGCAGCTCTCCGGCCGATCTCGGCTACACGTTGGTACCCTTGGCAAAGCATATGACGACTTGTTACCACATGAAGACATCATGTGGTTTACATGAAGACATCATGTGGTTTACATGAAGACATCATGTGATCTACATGAATACATCATGTGGTTTAAATGAAGACATCATGTGATCTACATGAAGACATCATGTGGTTTAAATGAAGACATCATGTGATTTACATGAAGACATCATGTGGTTTACATGAAGACGACATGTGGTTTACATGAAGACATCATGTGGGTTATATGAAGACATCATGTGGTTTACATGAAGACATCATGTGATCTACATGAAGACATCACATGATTTATATGAAGACATAACGTGATCTACATTAAAACATCATGTGGTTTACATGAAGACGACATGTGATTTACATGAAGACATCATGTGATTTACATGAAGACATCATGTGATTTACATGAAGACGTGGTTTACATGAAGACATCATGTGGTTTACATAACACATGTGGTTTACATGAAGACATCATGTGGTTTACATGAAGACATCATGTGATTTACATGAAGACGACATGTGGTTTACATGAAGACAACATGTGATTTACATGAAGACATCATGTGATTTACATGAAGACAACATGTGGTTTACATGAAGACGACATGTGATTTACATGAAGACATCACGTGATTTACATGAAGACATCATGTGGTTTACATGAAGACATCATGTGATTTACATGAAGACATCATGTGATTTACATGAAGACATCATGTGATTTACATGAAGACGACATGTGGTTTACATGAGGATGACATGTGGTTTACATGAAGACATCATGTGATTTACATGAAGACATCATGTGATTTACATGAAGACATCATGTGGTTTACATGAAGACATCATGTGATTTACATGAACACATGTGGTTTACATGAAGACATCATGTGATTTACATGAATACGACATGTGGTTTACATGAAGACATCATGTGATTTACATGAAGACGACATGTGGTTTACATGAAGACGACATGTGATTTACATGAAGACATCACGTGATTTACATGAAGACATCATGTGATTTACATGAAGACATCATGTGATTTACATGAAGACATGTGATTTACATGAAGACATCATGTGATTTACATGAAGACATCATTTGATTTACATGAAGACGACATGTGGTTTACATTAAGACATCATGTGATTTACATGAAGACATGTGGTTTACATGAAGACATCATGTGATTTACATGAAGACGTGGTTTACATGAAGACATCATGTGATTTACATGAATACATCCTGTGATTTACATGACGACATCATGTGGTTTACATGAAGACGACATGTGGTTTACATGAAGACATCATGTGATTTACATGAAGACATCATGTGGTTTACATGAAGACATCATGTGATTTACATGAAGACATCATGTGATTTACATGAAGACATCATGTGATTTACATGAAGACATCATGTGGTTTACATGAAGACTTCAAGTGGTTTACATGAAGACATCACATGATTTACATGAAGACATCATGTGATTTACATGAAGACATCATGTGATTTACATGAAGACATGTGGTTTACATGAAGACATCATGTGATTTACATGAAGACATGTGGTTTACATGAAGACATCATGTGATTTACATGAAGACATGTGGTTTACATGAAGACATCATGTGATTTACATGAAGACATGTGATTTACATGAAGACATGTGATTTACATGAAGACATGTGGTTTAGATGAAGACATCATGTTCTGCACTGACTGAGAAGCAGTTTGAAAACTCCAGACTGACAATAAAGGAAGCGTGAGATGAAACAAGGAGAAGAGGAGGAAACAGATGAACTGATGTGGTGTGAGGATATATTTAGATACAGGATGAAACGTGTCGACGGATAAATAAAAGAGTGACAGGGCTGAAATGTAACAATGAAAACACGCACACACGAGACAGAGGCAGCCAATGAGAGCGACTGCTCACTTCACACTAGCATCTGTGTAAGAAACATGTGTGTAAGAAACATGTGTGTAAGAAACATGTGTGTAAGAAACATGTGTGTAAGAAACATGTGTATAAGAAACATGCGTGTAAGAAACATGCGTGTAAGAAACATGTGTGTAAGAAACATGTGTATGTAAGAAACATGTGTGTAAGAAAAGAGCATGAACAGAAAAACAGGAGCTAGAATCTGTTTCATCACAGCAAAGACACATGAAGACACTTCAAATCACCTCAATTTAAAGGTATTGTGACATGATTTTGTAAATTTGAATATTTGTCAGAACATATATATCTTATATCATTGAGCTCTGGTCGTTTTTGCATAATAAATTATAAACATATTAAAATTTTATTCGAAATTATGCTAAATTTTTCTCTGGTATTTGCTGGGATACGCCCCTGAAATTCCGCGCATTTCCGCAATACGTCATCACCAGTCGTCGTCACCAGTCATCAACGTCACAACGGGCAGAAGGCAGAGCCTTGCCCGTTTATTAGGTGTGTTAACTGCTTGCCATACAGATTCATTTCCTGAAGGATCGCCTTTTATTTGTGTAACTTGAAAAATGCCGTCACGTTGTAGTGCATTTGTGTGTTCTAATATCAGCAGTGAACAAGTGAGCCTTCACAAATTTCCAAAAGATGACAAACTTTGTCAAGAATGGACCAGACAAGGACCGGTGGGTTCCAGGAGTCCTATGTCTGCAGCGACCATTTCACTGCCGATTGTTTTCAGCACCTGGTATAAAAGAATCTTTAGGATTACCAGTAAGATTCAGAAGACTTTTAAAACCGGATGCTATTCCTACTATTTTTAAAAGAAAATCTACAGAAGAAAGTCCCACAGGAGCTACCATGTCGAAACAACGCAGGGACCATCGGAAGACTGTCCAGGAGATGAGTAAGTCTTTGTGTAAACATAATCGGAGGTGTGTAGTGTTTTAGATTATAAACTATTTATTTTACGTGAGTTCATGTTGTTTTACTTTATACACTTTGAGTGTATAAAGCCAATTATCACGGCAGATTATGTTTGTTCGCTGCTAACAAGCTAGCCGAATCAGATAGCTAACACAATAGCCGCGATACAGGCCACGTTGCTAATGATGTATTTTTAAATTATGTCTGCGCGATCAGGTAATTCTTTTTATTCGGGGAGGGTTTATTAATGAGAGTTTTGGATGATTTACTGTCTTAAAATGATATATCGCTGACGCAACCGGTAATAAGCCGACATAGCAGCTAACAAACATTAGCCGAGTGCCCGGAGCAAACACGTTGCTAATGATGTATTTTTAAATTATGTCTGCGCGATCAGGTAATTCTTTTTATTCGGGGAGGGATATTAATGAGAGTTTTGGATGATTTACTGTCTTAAAATGATATATCGCTGACGCAACCGGTAATAAGCCGACATAGCAGCTAACAAACATTAGCCGAGTGCCCGGAGCAAACACGTTGCTAATGATGTATTTTTAAATTATGTCTGCGCGATCAGGTAATTCTTTTTATTCGGGGAGGGATATTAATGAGAGTTTTGGATGATTTACTGTCTTAAAATGATATATCGCTGACGCAACCGGTAATAAGCCGACATAGCAGCTAACAAACATTAGCCGAGTGCCCGGAGCAAACACGTTGCTAATGATGTATTTTTAAATTATGTCTGCCGATCAGGTAATTCTTTTTATTCGGGGAGGGATATTAATGAGAGTTTTGGATGATTTACTGTCTTAAAATGATATATCGCTGACGCAACCGGTAATAAGCCGACATAGCAGCTAACAAACATTAGCCGAGTGCCCGGAGCAAACACGTTGCTAATGATGTATTTTTAAATTATGTCTGCCGATCAGGTAATTCTTTTTATTCGGGGAGGGATATTAATGAGAGTTTTGGATGATTTACTGTCTTAAAATGATATATCGCTGACGCAACCGGTAATAAGCCGACATAGCAGCTAACAAACATTAGCCGAGTGCCCGGAGCAAACACGTTGCTAATGATGTATTTTTAAATTATGTCTGCGCCATCAGGTAACATCTCGTTTCTTTTTATTCGGGGAGGGTTTATTAATGAGAGTTTTGGAAGATTTACTGTCTTAAAATGATATATCTCAGACGTGACCGGTGTCAGGGACTCTTGTTAGCCAAGATAGCTTCTAAAAATATTAGCCGAGAGCCCGGAGCAAACACGTTGCTATGTATGCATTTTTAAATTATGTCTGCGCCATCAGGTAACATCTGTAATTTTTTTATTCAGGGAGGGTTTATTAATGAGAGTTTTGGAAGATTTACTGTCTCAAAATGATATCTCAGACGCGATAGGACATGCTCCGCCATTATTATTTAAATGCACGTTGGAGCGTGCCTTCCCGTTGTCACGTCAAGATGATGTTTTGCGGAAATGCGCAGATTTTTAGGGGCGTATCCCAGAGAAAAAAACTACCATAACTTGGAATAAAAATTTAATATATTTATAATTTATTATGCAAAAACGACCAGAGCTCAATGATATAAGATATATATGTTCTGACAAATATTCAAATTTACAAAATCATGTCACAATACCTTTAACATCTCAAGTCGAGACAAAAATAAACATAAAACCTAATTCTGACGTTTTTTCCCTTATTAATTGGTTGTAGTCGTTAAAAAATAAGTAAAGCAGGTTGTTTATCTGCAGAAATTACTGAAAATAGGTGAAACTATAAATGTATTAAAAGTTTAATTCATGGCCCCACTGCTTCAACCCCAACATGAACTCGTGGCTGTTGTTTAGGTGCAGATTAATCCCGTTTCCATCTAAAGTCTCCAAACTTCATCCAGCATGCACACGAACAGACTGCTGCCTCGTTTAGGTTGAACTTTGACCTCGTTTATTACACGGAGTGCAGACCCCCAACTTTCAAACTTTTATTATTAATTTATTTATTTATTTATATTTTTTTATTGAAGAAAATGTACAAAACAAACAGGTATTGTAATTAACAAACAGCACCACAAAAACAGTAACGAAACATGTAAACAAAGTCCATTGTAAAACAAGCAGGACATATTATATATTATAAACAGAGATACTATTTAAAAACAGAGAATAAAATGAAAACCTAGTCAGAGGATTCGGGAAAAAATAATTTGTAATTAGAAATAAACAAATTAGCTTTTTTGTTATTAATCAATTTAAGGGAGTCAATCAGATATTTTAGCTCTGACTGAAAATGAATAAAATTCGGTATTGAGTTAGCAAATTTTTGCTTATGGATAAAAAATTTGGCATATAAAATGATAAAATTGAGTAAATGTTCGAACTTACAATTTTCAGAGTTAGTATACAGTAATAGCAAATAATATTTTGGAGAATGTGCATGCAATTTTAGTCGATTGACGCAACTTTCAAACTGCACCGAGAAAAATGTTGTTTTATGACGTCACTTTAAAAGTGAGAAGTAAAATGACGCGCACAGGTGTTGACTCCGTGCACCTTGTGCTCTTTGCGTGGACTCACCACAGCTGTCTCTTGGTGGGGAGGCAGTCTTTGTTGGACGCGGACACCCCCATGGCCATCTGCATCACCGTGATGTACTTCTGGTACTTCATGGTGTCCTCCTGCTCCACTTCTTCTAGGAGTCCGCGCGCCACGGTGAGCGCGCGTGCAGCCGTCCGCCGTTTTCCGCTCGCGTCTTCCGCAGCCAAAGCGCCATTTGTCACTCCGGGAGGTGGACAGGGGGGAGGGGGAGAGGGGGGGACGGAGGAGCCGAACGGAAGCAGGTACCGCGCCGCCGCCGACTCCCTGATCTCATTAGAGCTCAGAATAGAATAGATTAGAATAGATCATCAGAATAGATTATAATAGATTAGCTAATCCGTTCAGTTTGAGACAGGAGCGGCTCATTGTTGTGGCTCAGCGGACACTTGTCTCTGGATGTTGTTGTTGTTGTTGTTGTTGTTGTTCCAGTTGTTACACTCCGGTTTGCGCGTGTGGAAGTAGGAGGAAAGAAGCAAACAGGAGGATGCAGGAACGACAGCACCAAACGTTCTGCCAGGGAGGAGGAGGAGGAGGAGGAGGAGGAGGAGAGAGGGATATGTGTGATGCTTAACAAGGGGAAACCACGAAAAAAGGTAGTCCTCGACTTATACGGTTATTCGATGTTACGAAGGCATCATATTAATAAAAATATATAATAAAATAAATAAAAAATGAATAAATATTTTTTTATGTGTTTAAATGTTCTTGTTTTATGTGTACAGCACTTTGTTGCAGCTGTGGTTGTTTTAAATGGCTTTATAAATAAAGTATTATTATTATTTTTATGCCAATTTACGCAGTTTCCGACAGTGTCCGTCAGTTCTATTTTGTAATTATAATAATAATAATAATGTCACATTTGTCATCTGTGTATGTTTCCATACAAGACGAAATTAGTCTCTGCATTTAACCCAACCACCACCAGGTGGGGCAGTGGGCAGCTATTGAAAGCGCCCGGGGGGGCAATTTGGGGATGAGGTGTGCCACCCATAGAAACCACAAGGTATGCAGTGACTGGGGATCGAACCTGGGTCCTTCGGGTCCCAAGTTGGCTCCCCTGCCTCTACACCATCTTGGCCCCCAGGCTCTGCCCTTTAGCTCTGCCTATTGGATACTCCCCTTCACGTCAGCGTCCTACTGAAAACCTTTTAGTCCACACCCACCTACCGGATGGGCCCACCCCTCGAGTCGATTTTACCCATCGACCCTGGTGATTCTGCCTCTTTCATCATTCAGCCTCGACTGAAGACCTTAGTTGAAATTGTCAAGACTTACGTCAATAATTATCCGAAGATTAAAGAAGATACCAAAAGTCCTTGTTCAGTCCCCACCCGCCCTACTCCCGCTACCGTCCTGTGAGCTCTTCTCCAGAACCAGACAGACAGACGGGCCGACATGCTACAAACTATAATGCCGGGGGTTTGCTTCGGGGTGGGAAATTACTCGCTGAACGAGGCCATCGCTTCTCTGTTCTCGACGGAACCGGAGAACGCGATGCTAGCTAGCCGCACTGGCTTCTCCCCTAAATGGAGAGCGAGTAACGTGGCTAACGATGTTGTCGGAAGCCTCATCAGCGGTGAGTGACGTCTTCATTTATTACTTAACCCACGACCAAGAAGAAAATGGTCGTTTGTGGCGGTGTTTTTCTGCATGAAAAGCCACAGGACGCACGCATATGCAGTTAGCGCTAGGCCCCGCTAAAGCGACGCTAACAGTAGCCAAGCCTCTTCTCGGGAGAGCAGCACGGCCCGGCTAACAATGTTATCGAGAAGCCTTATCAGCGGTGAGTGTCGTCTTTATTATTAACCACGACCAGGAAGAAATCGGTCCTTTGTGATGTTATTTCTGCATAAAAAGCTACAGAACGCACTTAGTTGCCGTTAGCGTCCAAGGCCGCTAAGGCAATGCTAACGTAGCCCCGGCCTCATGTCTCTGGAGAGTAACGTGGCACGGATACCGTACCGAATGTCTCTGGGAAGCTTTTTCAATCAACAATGACTACAAGAAGTGATGTATGACGTGTTATTATTTAGTTAAACCACAACCAAAAAGAAAACTGTTCCTTGTGGTGTTGTTTTTGTCGCATGAAAAGCTACAGGAATGCACGCCTGCTATCAATGTAATCACAGGGCCTGCTATTTTACGCTCAGCATGCAACCTTTTTTGTTAGCCGGCCTGCAGGAAGCGTGCAGGGACACCACTACCAACTAAGCTGCCCCTCTCTTTTCCGCCCATCGGACGATCTGGCGGGAAGACGTGTTGGCGCCGCTCTAAACATCCCGTGAGGCACTGTTGGAGCGAATGCTCCACCTCCCCCTGGTGTTCCAGGAGACAGGACTAGCGCTGAGGGATTTTTTCTGCCCCTCTCCCTTCGCCGCCCATCGGACGGTCTGGTGGGAAGGCTTTTAGCGCTGCCCTACACACCTCGTGAGGCACTGTTGGAGTGAATGCTCCACCTCCTCCCAGGTGTCTCTCCTACGCCGGTGACCGCTCCGCTAGCAGCCACAGCAGAGGCCGCCCGCAGACAGCAGTACCAGCAGCAGCGCAGACAACAGAGTTTTTCCCGTCACGCCTGAGAAGCAGCATGCGGCGCAGATGGAGCCGGGTAAAAAACCCTTGCTCTCTGCCACAAACAGAGTTGCATCCCCCTGGTTCAGCTTCCAGTCTGCCCAGCAGGATTGATCAACGCTCATCAAAACCTCTGTTGACACAGCCTTCTCACGTCATACCCGAGGAGCCGTGTGCTACGCAGATGGAGCCGGGTAAAAATAAACGCTCTCTGCCACAAACAGCTGCATCCCCCTAGTCCAGCTCCCAAGCTGCCCAGCAGGTTTGATCAACGCTCATCAAAACCTCTGTTGACACAGCCTTCTCATATCATACCCGAGGAGCCGTGTGCTACGCAGATGGAGCCGGGTAAAAAAAACCGCTCTCTGCCACAAACAGCTGCATCCCCCTGGTCCAGCTCCCAAGCTGCCCAGCAGGTTTGATCAACGTTCATCATAACCTCTTGTCAACACAGCGTTCTCACGTCATGCCTGAGGAGCGGTGAAAAGTTCATGTTTCATGTTTGGTGAACCTGTTACTGCACAGTCAGGGCCAGGTGAAAAACCCTCGCCCGCTGCCTCTCATAAAATCACGTGACGCTGGCCCAGTTTCCACACTGTCCAGCAGAAAACATCCCAAAAAGGTAATTAAACATCCAGGTGTCATGTTTATTGAATCTCGTGCTGCACAGATGAAGCCGGGTAGAAGCCACAGCTCGCAGCTCTGCACTGAATCACGTGACGCTGGCTCAGCTCACGCGCAGACCAGCAGAGCTCTGTTCCCGTCTAAACATGTGTTTAACTGACGTTCCACGTACATGAGTGACGCCGCCTCTCTGCAGCTCGACAACAGCTCCAAACGAGGTAACAAGAGACAAAACACACAGAATGAACAAGCACCGCCACCTAAAAGACGAGCAGTGCCCAACGAGAGCAACGCACCAACGAGAGCAACGTACCACCAGAGCGCGTGCTCGCCGCCACAGCGAACGTGACAACGTCAGACACGAAACACGTCACTGACGCACTAAGCCAGCCCCTTTCAGGCGGGGCCCCCGTGGGTTACCAGGGTAACGGAGGGAGGCCCCATCGGTTGGCTGACGCACATGACGCGCACGAGACAACAAGACCTCACACTCCCACTGATCAGGAGGTACGAGCAGTGGAAGAAAAAAATGCAGCTTGGACAAATGGCTGGACAAGCTCATAAGAAAAGGTTATGCTCTCCAGTTTGCTACAAAACTACCACCGTTCAGGGGGACCCTGAAAACTGTTATCAGACCCAAAACAAAACTCCTCCCTACTGTCAGAAATTCAGGAAATGCTGATGAAGGGAGTGATCTCCAAGGTGGCAGAAAGAGAACAGAACAAGTGTTTTTATTCTCACTATTTTCTCGTTCCCAAGAAAAAAAGGGGGCTTGAGACCAGTTTTGGATTTGTCGTTTTTCAACAAATCGATTATGGAGAGAGGGTTTCATATGCTCACAATAAAACAGCTGCTGAGGAATGTCCACCAGGGGAACTGGTTCACATCCCTGGATTGAAGGATGCTTACTGGCACGTCAGCATCACCCCTCAGCACAGGAAATACCTGAGGTTTTCCTTCCAGGGGAACCAGTTCGAGTTCAACAGACTCGTCTTCGGGTACTCGCTCGCGCCCCGGACTTTCTCAAAGTGTGTGGAAGCGGCGGTATGCCCACTGCGCTCAGCAGGGATGAGAGTTCTTTTTTATTTGGACGATCTGCTTATTTTAAGCAAATCGAGAGAGGAGGCAGCAACACAGACCAGAGTGTTAGCAGAGCACCTGTTGGACCTGGGATTCGCTGTGAACTGGAGGGAAAGCTCAGTCATCCCAGCCCAATCCATTGTTTACCCCAGGGTAAAACTGGATTCACGCTCGATGAGAGCGCACCTGTCAGAGCAGAGAGCAACCGATCTGACAGCTCAGCTAAAGCCCGTCCAACCAGGAAAGGTGGTGACAGCAGCATCAATTATGCGGCTATTAGGTCTGATGGCAGCCGCCCATGTGGTGATAAATTCGGGTTTATTACACATGAGATCGATCCAGCGTTGGTTTGCCCGCTTGCACGCGGACACGGTGTGCCAGAAGCGTAGGATGGTGCTGGTTCCCCCATCTGTGAAATCAGACCTACGTCACTGGGGAAACCCTCTCACCCTGAGGGAGAGTGTCTCCATGATCACACCTACGTCACATATCCCAGTGTTCACGGACGCTTCCCTAATGGGATAGGGGGAAACGTGCCAGTCCCAATCGGTAGGAGGGAGGTGGCCAAACCACACTCTCCTCCACATAAACGTTTTGGAGCTAATGACAGTCCAGAAAGTGTTATAGCATTTACTCCTCTGGTTCAACAACATGTACTGGTGCACACCGACAACCAGGTGGCAGCCTCGTACATCAATCGTCAGGGGGGATCTTGTTCAGCTCAGTTACTGCACGTTGCCAGACAACTGCTGCTTTGGGCTCACCAGAACCTGCTTTCATTAAAAGCAGTGTTCATCCCTGGGGTGTTAAACGTGGGAGCAGACATGTCGAGAGGAGGGCCACGGGAACTGGACCCTCCAATCAGTCATAATCAGATGTGGGCCAGGTTCAGTTGTGCAGAAATAGACTTCTTTGCAGCTCAGAATAATGCTCAGTGTCCACTCTGGTTCTCACTGAACCCCAGGGACAATCCTCCCCTGGGAGTGGACACTTTTGCGCATATATGGTGGCCAGAAAAAATGTTATATGCTTTTCTACTGGTACCATGGGTGCTGGAGCGAGTCCGGGAAGAGAAGCTGTCACTCATCCTCGTGGCATCAGAACGCAAATATGCTCCTTGGTTCCCAGACCTGCAACGGCTGGTAGTGGACAGTCCCCTGCAGCTAACATGGAGAGAATATGCACTTCTCCAAGCAGGGGGTGGGGGGCGATCAGGCACTTCCCAGAGATAGGCCAACGCCTCTGGGCCTGGAAGCTGAGCGGCACCGCCTAACAGGTTTAGGCCTCACCCCAGCCGTGGTCCAAACGATACAGGATGCTCGAGCTTCATCCACAACAATGCTTTATGCGTCTAAGTGGGCAGCTTTTCAGCAGTGGTGCAGGGAAAAAGACATTGAAGCCATAGCATGTGAAATTAGCTGTGTGTTGTCATTTTTACAACTACTGTTAGAGAGAGAATTAGCTTTCAGCACCATTAAAGTATACGCTGCAGCTATTTCATCGTGTCACGAGGTGTTTAGTGACAGGACGTTATTAAATCATCCTCTGATGAAACATTTCCTGAAGGGCGTCAGACGCCATAGACCCATGAAGCGTGACCTCACCCCCCAGTGGGACTTGACCTTAGTTCTAGTCGCTTTAACTAAAGCTTCCTTCGAACCTTTAGAGGAGGTGACAATTAAGTTTTTGTCCATTAAAACCGCTCTGCTATTAACACTCACGTCCGCAAAAGGGTGAGCGACTTGTGTGCACTTTCTGTGGCTCCCTCTTGTTTACAAATTAAACCTGATGGCAGTTCTGCGACTTTGAGGCCTAACCCGGCTTTCATAACAAAGTCCATCGCCAGCAGTTTTTAGATCACGGATAATAACACAGAGTGGTTTCTACCTCCCTCCTCATGCATCAGAGGAAGAAGCTAGGTCACAATTATTGTGCCCGGTCAGAGCAATCAGATGCTATGTGACGCGCACAGTAAGTGTGCGTCACTCTCAAAATTTGTTTGTTCATTATAGGGACAATTCAGCTGGACGTGCTCTGTCCTGGCAGTGCCTCTCTCACTGGCTGTGCGAAGCCATAACAGAGGCCTACAAAGCTGCTGGAGAAGAACCTCCTATGACTCTGCGGGCACATTTCACGTGAGCGATGGCTTCCTCCACAGCTCTGCATGGTGGGATGTCGGTCAGTGACATCTGTTCAGCGGCGGCGTGGAGCTCGCCCTGTTTTTTCATCTGTTTCTATCGATGAGATGTTTCTACTTTTTCTATGACTCATTCAGTACTGGGAGTCCTGGATAAGTAGGCGGAGAATACCTCCTGAAGTGTTTGGTTATCCCCACACCTGCTTAATGGTAGACAGGAAGTGGAAGGCGTTCACCATCAGTATCAGAGATTGTTTACTGTGGTTTTTGAATGTTGTTCTAACTGTTCTCTGTACATAGTTCAAGTAACAGTTCAGTTTTTACCCTTTTGAAAGGTGTCAGCCCTGCTAACGGGTGCAGCTATTGGAGGGGATAACATGCTAATGCCGGACCCACCGGGGATACGGAGCCGAGGGGTGGCGGAGAGGCCTGCTGCGGCCGGGAGCTTGCCTCGGTGTCCGCCTGGCAGCCTCAGATGTTGGATGGGCACCGAGCTAACATGCTAAAATGCGGAGAAACGGCTGCAGCAGCCTTTTGGACGCAGCCTTTTGGAAGGGCTAACATGCTAACAGGCACAGCTATTGGAGGGGCTAACATGCTAACGCACGCAGCTTGTTGGATGGACACCGCACAGAAACGGCTCCCAGTAAGTTATTAACTCTTTTTCCCTTCATTATGGCTCCAAATTTATGGAGCTAACATGCTAACAGTCCTTCCTGTAAACAGTTTAGACTGCGTGAATCAGCATGAAGCTGCAGAGCTCGAACGTGCAACGAGGTAACATGCTAAAAGACGGAAACAGGCTTGACCAGCTCAAAGTAAGAAATTAACTATTTATTATTGTTCCAATTGTACTGTATGTGTTTTTTGATAATTATGTAGGGTACTGTGTTAGGATAGGTGAAGTGCTTGGTAACTGTGCAGTACTGTACATGTACGTGTATAAGTGGCGGTTCTTGCGCTTTCCGACTTACTGCGAATTTCGACATGCGAATGGCCGTAGGAATGGAACTCGTTCGTAAGTCTAGGACCACCTGTATATAAATGGTAAATGGAGCTTATTTATATAGCGCTTTCCAGCCCCCTGTGAGGAACCCCAAAGCGCTTTACAATACCAACCATCCACCCATTCATTCAGACATTCATACACCGGTAGTGGTAGCCTGCTTGCAAGGCGCCATCCAGACCTACCGGGAGCAATTTGGGGTTAAGTGTCTTGCCCAGGGACACAACGACACATGGTGGGCGGATGCGGGATTCGAACCTCCAACCTTCCGATCGGGGGTCGACTGCCATTACCACTGTGCCACGGCCGCCCATATATATATAAATATATAAATATATATATAAATATAAGATAT
>JBBPBX010045173.1:0-19330 GCA_038048925.1 Garcialebias charrua
TAAAAAAAAAATCTTATCTGACTTTATAGCACAAGGGTTCCAAGAACTTAATAATAATAATAATTTGTCACATTTGTCATCCGTGTATGTTTCCCATACTTGACAGACGAAATTGGTCTTCTGCCTTTAACCCAACCACCACCAGGTGGTGCAGCGAGCAGCGTAGTCGCGCTCGGGGAGCTGGAGAATTAGATGTGCGCTCATAGACACCCCAAGGTGTGTAGTGGCCGGGGCCGGGGCGCGAACCCGCGTCCTTCACGTTCCTTAAAGGTTCAGTATGCAGTTTCTGTAGAACTGCAGCAGTTAGAAATATTTTCAACAGGCAAAGCATTCTGATCCCTCCCCCTCAGAGCCATATGTGGCTCTGCCCCCTTGTGGTCTGTTGAATTTCAAATTCAAGCTCTGTTTTTATTGGCTGATTCAAATTCAAGCTCTGTTTTTATTGGCTGGTTACAAACTCTGTTTTTATTGGCTGGAAAATGGCGGGTCACCTTTTCTTTTTAGAAATGCTTATTTACCACCTGGAGAAGCAAGGGGACAATATTTTTTTTAATTTTTTTTCAGAGATTACCTGGCTAACATCAGTCTGTCAGGAGGTAGTGACAGAGTGAAGAAATATGTTCATAAAAAAAGCTACATACTGCAGCTTTAATAAATTCACGCAATGGTCAAATCTTCTGGATTTAAATTGTTTCACTTTGACGTCTTCCAAATCATCGCGTGCACTGTGTGCTCAGCATATTAAAGATGTTACTTTAAATAAAAATCTGTGATTTTGTTGTCCTGTGACATGTTCAAATCTGTTCTGCCATCTTTGTTTTGATTTTTGTGAAAACAAAGTCAAAAGATGCTTCTTGTTTGTTATTTTAAACGTTTTATTTAAAATAAACTGGAGTGCACAGAATAACTTTAAAATATGTTGTTTTACATTAAATGCAGACTAGGTTTCATCATCTATTCTGTGTAAATGTTCTGCTTGTTTTTATCACAAAGTGACTGTAATTACTCTTCGTGGCCGCTATAGAGGCGCTGTTGACGCCCGCTAGCTTAGCCTTTAGCTTAACCGTTAGCTTGCGAGTAGCATCTAACAAAATCGGATTAAAAGCAACTTACGCAAAGAGTTTTAGCCTGTATGTGATACTCACTAGAACCGCGTTCTTTTAAGAGACATACTCAATGTTATTAAACCTGTTGAGACAGGTTCTGTGATTTTTAAACGTTAAAGAAAAATCTCCGTTTGTCTTGTGGTTATGTGTTATGCACTGCGCAAATAAATTATAAATAAATCGAATTTTAGCTCAAAATTCGAATACAGCTCATAGTTTGTAAATGACCACGAAGTAATTACGTTCAAGTTTAAAGAAATTCGGCCGTGTGGTTTATGACCTACAGTACTGTATATTGCTAACAGACACTGAGCTAACAGTGAAGTGGCTAGTTCATAGCTCTGGTTCATAGGCCCTGAGCAGGAGGCTGGACTACGACAGACAGTCCGACCAGAGAAGGCTGCCGTCGGACACATGAGCTGCGACTCACTCGTGTATCTCCTAGCTGCTAAGAAGCAACTGGGGGAAAGAAACCCAGCGTACCCCCACCTTTCTTTTACCTGCGAATCTTTACTTCCACGGCACGCGATTGTCTCGAACGAAAATTTAAAATTATATTGTAGCTAGCCGCTAGCTAAGACTTATATTAGTTGGCTAGCTCTACCGTTAGCTAACACGAGCTGAGTCAATATCCAAATCGCCTGTTATAAAACATTTTGATACCAACCAACTTCATGCATTATGATTAAAAAAACATACTTACTGGTATCTGTTAAGAAGATATTTCCCAAGAGAAGCAGCAAACGCGCTCAAAAATGAGGCTCTGCGCATGTGCGATGTGTGTGTGTTCTGAGCATGCGCGTTGTGTGAGGTTCTGCGCATGCGCATGACAATTTCACCCATTTAAATTCACATAACTTCTATGTAAACCAGTCACACAAATTTATATAATATAATCTTGATTGTTTTATATCTTTTTATATCTTTGATTATTTAAACAATGTTAGTAAGTAATACTAATTACATTCAATAAAGTAGATAATTTATTAAATGATGTATATAATCTTTCATTTTAATGCATAAATATAAAAAAAATGAGTTTTTAAATGAAATCAAGTAGATTTAAATGTATAAAACTTACTTATGCCATGAATCATTTCTGTGAGTGCACAAGCGAGTGAAATTAAATTTACGCTTAGATTTTGTTGGTCAAGAATTACTGAGCTAAAGAAAGCAGGATGGTCACAGAAAACAGGTGTTATTAGTAAAACCTAAACAAACAGATTCGAGGTTCTTTAATGTTATTAGCATCACATATGCAGTTGGTCATGAAGTAGAACAAAATTGTGTACACATGGTCCCAGTAACATCTAAAATCGCAAAAATATAAAGTATAAAAAGAAACAGCTATACAAGGATCTAAGATATAAAAAATATGCTAAACCCTAATAATATAAATATTATGGTGTATTAGACAGCAGCCCGAAGAACATGAGTCTGTCTGTAGTGAGCAGATGGGTAGGATTAATAATATTATTAACGATAAATGTGTTTTGAACAAAAATATCAAGACATATGTAAATTAATCTAAACTTAGTGTATCCTACTTTTTTAAAAGTAACATGAAAAACAATTGTAATACAAGTTTTAGTTGCTGTTTGAAAAATAAAACAACACAAACTTAAAGTGTACGAGCAACAGACTTTACATTTTGATTTTGATAATAGTTATTTTTTTTATCAGTTATTCATTAAAGGTTCAGTATGCAGTTTCTGTAGAACTGCAGCACTTAGAAATATTTTCAACAGGCAAAGCATTCTGATCCCTCCCCCTCAGAGCCATATGTGGCTCTGCCCCCTTGTGGTCTGTTGAATTTCAAATTCAAGCTCTGTTTTTATTGGCTGATTCAAATTCAAGCTCTGTTTTTATTGGCTGGTTACAAACTCTGTTTTTATTGGCTGGAAAATGGCGGGTCACCTTTTCTTTTTAGAAATGCTTATTTACCACCTGGAGAAGCAAGGGGACAATATTTTTTTTAATTTTTTTTCAGAGATTACCTGGCTAACATCAGTCTGTCAGGAGGTAGTGACAGAGTGAAGAAATATGTTCATAAAAAAAGCTACATACTGAAGCTTTAAAGTATGAGGAATATGTGATCATTTTAAAAAGAAGTTTAAGGTCTTGTGAAGTATCCATCCCACTCTTCCCCATGCCTCTTGTTCTCAGATAAGTCAGGTATTCTTATAATAGTGCCTCCCCATGAACAAAGTGTTAATAGAAGCCAACTGGGCCAAAAGTTGAGAAAAAAGAGAAATGATTAAGGAACCTTATTAAAAGCAACCTTGTAGATTCAGACGCATGATGGAGAGCACATTATGAGGCCTGATCCTTTTCAAATGACACCACGGTTTTCCGAACACGCCGAAAAAACCTGATTAGGGTGACAAGCACTGAGTGATACTGCAAACCTGTTAATAACATGAAAATTAGAAGGGGCTCATGCAAAGAAAGGAGATTAATTTAGCTGGAGTCCATCTTGTGCAAATTGCGAAGTTGTGAATATGTTTTCAGATAATGAGCCTTCCTACTTGTCAGCTCACTTGTCATTTTCTGTAATTAATGTTAAGGAAGACTCCTTCCTGATGGTTCATATTACTCATGTACCAGGAAAATTTCTCCCCAGAAATAATTTACATTTATTATCATCAGTCTGTTTGTGTGGTTTATTTCACAGTGGAGTAATTTATTGCAGCACCATCTTGCTTGCCTTGATTAGTCACTCGTCAGACTGAGATGTAATTTTTTTTTTCTTCGTATGTCTGAGCCGTGGAAATTGAAAATGTTTTTTTGTTGTTGTTGTTGTTGTTGTTTTTGTTGCTCAGCATGGCACCTTAGCTGCTCAACCTTGCACATGGGTGGTTTTTTTATATATATAAAATTGCATTTTTTTTGTTTACTTCATGACTTTTTGACAAAAAAAAGCACTTTCTTTGAACAAAGTTGCAACCCAAGTTATCATTATTAATAGGAATCCTGTATGTATGAGGGGTGTTCAAGTTTATGAAGCTCATTTATTGCAGTGATAAAGCAAAAAAAAAAAAAAGTAGTCAAATATCGTGAATTTCTACAGAACTATAAAATATTTGATGCAATCTGAAATGATTTATCCTAAATCTACACAGTGACGAGAAAAATGAAAACACACTCTCTCTCCTCAGAGATTTTTATTTCTCAGAGTCTCCCTGCAGACTAACCCCTCTCTATGCCGCGACCATAACTCAAAGAAATCTTCGCTGAAGACAGATATTTAAATCCGCCTTTCTTGGACACTAAGCTTTGCTTTTCTTTGTGCCTGCAAATTTATAAGCCCACTTCTTAAATGTATTATTCATCCAAGCATGTAAATAATGCATGCCTGCTTCCACACTAAATTAACCCTTTACCTTACCAGGGATACAGGAGTCATTGTTTTGAAAGGCAATTATGTCATTTAATTAATGTCGTAATTAATACTGTAATTAGCTTAAACACCCTGCAACTGGGTGCCACTGCTAAGCTGTCTTAATTAAAGAGATTGAAAGGTTTCATACTTTTTTTTTTTTTTTTGCACCGTCATGTTGTAGGGAGGAGAGAAATGTACCATTGTGTTTAAATATTTCAACTTCTGGAGACAAGCGAGATGTAAGAGCTCATTGAGAGACTTTGTTTGTACTAAAGGGAAAGAGATAGCTCAACCCAACGTCCCACTTTAAGTTGAATCTTTGTAAAATAAATCCTACTAGATGTCTATCAAATCCAATTCAGAGTGAATTATTGCCTGCTAAAATTATGAAACAAAATAAGTTTGATGTTGTTTTCTCTCTAACAGAAGTGGAAGGAATCCGCGTGCGCCTGTGTTTTATTGCTGCACTACAGCTGCGTGAGCCGGCAGACAGCTAATCCGCTAGTAGAGAGTTTTTATCCCTGCCCAAGCTGACAGTGATAGAAAGTGTTTTCCCCAAACTAGAAAAATAGTTGGGAGAGGATGAAAAAGCACAGAGGTCAGTGAATACTGAAGCATTTCCAGTCCACTCAACTCCACTTGGCTGCAGGTCTGGCTTTGTATTCACGGGCTGTGAGCATTAGTACAGCTCATCTATTGTGCATGTGTATGTCAGGATCATTTTTGAAGCGGGACGCCTCAGCACTAGCAGGGAGCAATAAGGAGGAACTCCCCGCTTGTAAAAATTAATTCCCTTTAGTGTGTCAGAGTGTGGCTGAGGATCCTATGAGTTAGGGATGAGGAATAAGCTGCTTTAATGCATGGATCTTTTTTTTTAAGGAGGCTCACAGAATTTTCTTTCTGCATGTAAATATACGAACACAAAACAATGCAAGCATTTTGGGTGAATTTGCCTTCTACACCTTGCATGCATCAAGGCAACACAGCTTTCTACGTGGTTGCAAGTGCTTTTATCAATGTCATTAGACCATTCATTGAACTAAGTGAGAAATCCATCAAAAGCTGACAGGAAGCTGCAGACTAATGGCTGTTAGGCTGTAATATTCTTTAATATAATTTTTATTTGCCTTAATTTCATCTTCTTTTTGCACAAGTCCCAAATCAGAGGAGAGCTGCTGAACACCGGAGCACAGACATGCACAGCTCACCGTGCTTTACTCACCATACAGATTTGGCTCTGCAGCATTCAGTAAACTGGACTGAGGACACATTAGTGTGACAATCGCTGCATTTCACTGCAGGGACACATGAAGCAATATGGATGAGTGCATATTATCTTTAGGATGGGAAATGAGACAACAGTTTGTGGACGCAAAACCTCCCCTTCATTCTGGCTCTATCTCTTTGTGCTCTGTGTGGCCACCTTCATGATGCATTTCAATGCTCCAAAATAAAATAACAAATAGCTCAGCAGTTTGCATAGACACAAACCTAATTTTACACCTCCTTTCAACAGTTTCCCCTGTTCTTACACTTCACGTCTTGTGAAACAATCAGCCGCAGCCCTGAAATTGCCTGAATGAAATGGAAATTAATTTTTTGCAACAGGATTATCTACCCATGCAACTATTATCTTTCCCTGCTGTTTATCTGTGGCAAAAGAAAGAGATAATTTCACAATTAATGACAGAGGATTCAGAACCCTACTGTAATCATTATGAGACATGGCTAAAAGAAATAGCCCTTCATATTGCCTTACCCTGGGCTTCAATAATCTTGACCCCGGGTATTAATGGATGAGTTAATGGCCTGCAGAAATACTTTAATTTATGCCAGGATGAATTAAGAATAAGTAATGGATTCTGCTTTTCAAATTGTCCAGACAGGGCATTTCCGTTCGCCCTATCTGAGAAATCAAATTATCATATTATCTCTTTGAATGGGTCTTCGTAAGCCATATTTCACAATATCTGATGGAAATAGTTTTGACATTCATTACATGACTCTTGCTTTATTGTGCCTTGCTAGTACATGCTATGACAAAGGTAGATAATGATTTCCTAGCCTGCAATGAAGAGAATGGAGGGTGGAGAAAGAAATCGGAGCTGAAATGACAAATCAAACATTCCAAGTCCTAATGTAAAATAAAAAGCTGTTATGAAGGTGTAAATTGGTTTGACTCTCTCTTGAGAAAGGCCACAACCTTCTGCCGCTTTCACCTCATTTATACGTAGAGCATATTTTAGTAATGATAAATAATTGCAGTCCTTTATGTTTTGAGTTGTAATAACGTAGATGTACAGTAATGGTTGTTGTGTATTTTTCTCTCTCACATCAGTTTTAACATGTATAAATTTGAATATGTAAAAATGTAAATAGTAATTCAAGTTTTGCAGCAGCATCTTGAAACTTACATCCCTCTTATGTCACCAAAGAGCCATGCTATGGCATTTGTGGATGTCTGAGAATGCATAGTCGTCTTATAAGTATACAAGTATTGTATACAATTGTATTGTATTGTATACAAGTACTGCATTAATTTGTACATATCTTCTCACACAAACTCCAGTTTGTGCTGCTGTTGTTCAGTGTATTGTTTTGCACTGTTAGTGTTTGGCGTATTTCTTAGTTTACAGTATATCTTAGATCCTTATGACTGTTTCTTTGTACAATTTATATGTTTGCTATTTTTGGGTGTAACTGGGACCCTGTGTACACAATTTCGTTCCACCTCATGTACCACATGTGATGTGAATGATAATAAAGAATCTTGAAGTATAGGTATACAAGTCTTATATTCTCTGTGGAGTATTTGGTGCATCCTCTGTTAAAACCACACTATCAATACAAAATGATTGATGCTATCAGCTGCTAATCTAAAACACAAAACTGAGCATACAACTGGTGGGTATTTTTAGGAGAATGCTTTCTTGGCTTTGAATCTGTTATTAATTTGTATTTTATGGTCACAGATTTTTAAATAGTTGAAACTTCAAGGTTTAAAAAATGTTAAATATCAACTTCTTCCTTCTAACGTGTAAAATATCTAAAGGTTGAGTTATAGTAAACTGTCCCTGAAGTCCTTTTACACAGCTAAATTTTATTTTTATCATTTATTTTTATTATTACTTTTATATATTTTAGTGAATATAGCAATTTGTCACAGTCCAGCTTCAGTTCTGCCATTGCTATGCTTTCAGACACCAAATAAACCTTTTAACAAACAAATACATTTTCGTAGGTGCTGATAGTAACATTACTGTTGACTTCTTCAAAAGAATATCTACATACTTGATTTTTTAATGGTAAATAATCAAGCCAGAAACCTTAACTCTGTTATTCAACATGTAACACTGCATTTTCACGAAATATATAAAATACATACTTCTCTGAATTTGTGTATTATAGGCAGAAGTGAATACACAGGCACTTTGTATTGCAGTTTTTTCTTTAGTATATTTTTATTTTTATTTGCATCCTACACAATGAGTCTCTCCATCCATCCATCCATCTTCTTCCGCTTATCCGGGGTCGGGTCGCGGGGGTAGCAGCCTAAGTAGGGAGGCCCAGACTTCCCTCTCCCCAGCCACTTGGAGCAGCTCCTCCGGGGGAATCCCAAGGCGTTCCCAGGCCAGCCGAGAAACATAGTCCCTCCAGCGCGTCCTGGGTCTTCCTCTGGGTCTCCTCCCGGTGGGACATGCCCGGAACACCTCACCAGGGAGGCGTCCAGGAGGCATCCTAACCAGATGCCCGAGCCACCTCAACTGGCTCCTCTCGATGTGGAGAAGCAGCGGCTCTACTCCGAGTCCCTCCCGGATGACTGAGCTTCTCACCCTATCTCTAAGGGAGAGTCCAGCCACCCTGCGGAGAAAACTCATTTCAGCCGCTTGTATCCGAGATCTTGTTCTTTCGGTCATAACCCAAAGCTCATGACCATAGATGAGGGTGGGAACGTAGATCGATCGGTAAATTGAGAGCTTTGCCTTTCGACTCAGCTCTCTCTTCACCACGACAGACCGCTACAGAGCCCGCTTCACAATGAGTCTCTCAATTCACAAAATGCTGAGAAATAATAATGAATAAATCTCTGCTAAAAACACATCTGTTTTCTCTGGCATTTCACACGGTGTGAGTTGATTTATAATTTTTTGTCCTCTGTTCTTGTTTTTATTTAATACTTTTAATTATTTTTTCAGTACTACCATTAGTGTTATTTTTTCCATTAATTTACTCTCACTGATGTTATTGTTAAGCACTTAGGTAACAGCTGCTGATTTAAATTAGGGATGGGGCAGATCCGATCCAGTATCGGTATCGGTATCCGATACCAGCAGAATGTAAGTATCGGGTATCGGAACCAACCTGCCGATATTTCCGATACTTTCTAGATGTCAGAGAGCACATATATTTCACCATACTCTGTGACTTCTGTCTTAACATTGTTACTTAGCGGTATATTAGTGTTCAATTATAGATTAAATCTGTATCTGTTGATAAAATTCAACAAGAATTACAACTCATATAGTGCCAGAATTAAAAATAAGACTAGAAAATGGGGAGTAGAATGTGATGATTTCCCATAATGCTTAGCAGTATTTTAGACTAGTGTTCCTTGCACCATGAGTCAGAAGGACGTCTGTGGAAGAGACCTGCCTCTTCTTGTATGCCATTTGTTTGTGAATTACTGTAGTGAGGCTCAGAGTGTCTTCTTTGGGTTTACCTCACACAAGTCCGAGTTTTGTGCAACATACGTGCTCTCCCTTCAAGAACTTAATTATTACAGCCTCCTATGCTTGAACACCGATATCGGATCGGAAAAGTATCGGTATCGGTCTATACTCAGTTGTTATGTATCGGATCGGATCGGAAGTGAGAAATGTGGATCGGTGCATCCCTAATTTAAATGTGCTTTATAAATAAAGTTGACTTGACTAACAGCTATCAGAATATTGGAAAACAGATTTATATGGTACTGATGAGCTATTTTCTTGTACCATTGATTCATGTTAAATGCATTTGTTTGGCCCTAACCACCTCAACTGGCTCCTCTCGATGTGGAGAAACAGCAACTCTAATCTTGCATCTCTCATCATCCCATATACCATACCATACCATACCATTTTATTTATAAAGCACTTTAAACAGGAACAAGTCCACACCAAAGTGCTGGACAAACAAACACGCAACAGGCAACACAGACAATGAAGTACAACACGAAAAACATAAAAACATTGCAGATCATAAATCAAACGATCCAATACAAATCAGCTGGCATTGAAAGCAATGGAGTAGTAGTGAGTTTTTAACCGGGATTTGAAAACCGAGAGGGAGGGGGCCTGTTTGATGAGCAGCGGTAACTCGTTCCAGAGTCTTGGGCCTGCTACAGAGAACGCCCTGTCACCCCTGCGCTTAAGGCGAGTTTCTGGAACTATTAAGAGTACCTGATCCTCTGACCTCAAAGCACGTGGAGGGACATATGGGTGTATCAGATCCGAGAGATAGGCGGGGGCGAGACTGTTCAGCGATTTGTAGACATACATGAGAATTTTGAATTGGATTCGAAGATGAACCGGTAGCCAGTGAAGGGAGGCCAAGACTGGTGTAATGTGCTCTCTTTTGCGTGTGCTGGTTAAAAATCGGGCAGCTGCGTTCTGAACCAGTTGTAATCGTGCAATGGTGGCTTGACTGACGCCAAACAGAAGTGAATTGCAGTAATCAAGCCTAGATGTAATGAATGCGTGAATCACTGTCTCCAGGTGCTTTTTGGATAATATGGGCTTCAGCTTAGACAGACGCCTCAGCTGGAAAAAACAGGATTTGACGATCATGTTTACATGACTGTTGAGTTTCATGGAAGGATCCATTATCACTCCCAGATTTTTGACTTTTTGTTTTTCGGACAGGGGTAGAGCAGACAGGTCAATGCAGTGGTTTGAGGTTGTGTCATTGGGAAGGAACAATATGGCTTCAGACTTCTTATCATTGAAGCTTAAGAAATTTAAAGCCATCCAGTCCCTGATGTCAGCCAGGCAGTCGAGCAGAGGTTGAATAGAGCCTGTACCATTTTGTCTTAGGGGGAAGTAGATTTGACAGTCATCAGCGTAGAAGTGGAAAGGTATATTGTGTTTCCGGAAAATAGCACCGAGTGGCAGCAGGTATAAGGAGAACAAGAGAGGACCCAGGATGGACCCCTGCGGAACCCCCCATTTAAGAGCCGCCACTGCAGAAGTAAAATCATTGATGGACACACAAAAAGACCTGTCAGAGAGGTAGGATCTGAACCAGTTTAGGGCTGATCCTGAGATGCCCACCCACTGCTCCAACCTAGCAATGAGGATCTCATGGTCGATGGTGTCGAAAGCGGATGTGAGGTCCAATAGGACAAGCAGCACAGAGTCACCAGTATCTGTGGATAGAAAGATGTCGTTAAAAACCTTCAGTAGGGCAGTCTCAGTGCTGTGGAGGGATTTGAAGCCAGACTGGAATAGCTCGGGGATAGCGTGATCCTCCAGGAAGCACTTTAGTTGGGACTCAACTATTTTCTCTAGAAGTTTAGAAACAAATGGGAGTCTGGAGACAGGCCTGAAATTGGATAATACTGACGGGTCGAGGTTTGGTTTTTTCAGGAGGGGTTGAACAGCAGCATGTTTTAATGATTTTGGCACCACACCCGAGGATAGACTGCTATTTACAATCGAGAGAATGGAGGGACCTAGAGTGTGAAAAACCTCCTTTAGAAGCCGAGGGGGGACCACATCGAAGGGGGAGCCAGATGGTTTCAGGCTGCACATGACCTGCTCTAGAGAGGACAGAGAGACTGGTTCAAAATGGTCAAACACAGCAACAGATTGAGGTGGGATGGATGGATCGTGAGATGGAGGAGAAATGAGAGCCCTGGTGGTTGCGATTTTATCTAAAAAGAAATGTTGGAAGTTCTCGCACAGCTCAGTCGAGGCTTCCATGGGTGATTGTTCAGTGAGGTGGAGAACAGAGTTTAGGGTGGAGAACAGAACTCGAGGGTTACGAGAGTTTGCAGCAATGATATCAGAGAAGTATTGTGATTTAGCAGTTTTCACTGCTTTCTGATATCGGCGCCAGCTCTCTTTTACCATCTCAAAAGAGACCTGCAGACTGTCTTTTTTCCATTTCCTCTCCACCTTTCGGCATTGCTGCCTGGCCGCTCTGGTCGTGTCATTCAACCACGGTTCGGCCCTGAGTTTTGGTCTTCTCGGTTTAATAGGCGCCACTTGATCCAAAGCCTTTAAACAAACAGAGTCAAACTGGTTTGTCAGCTCCTCAGTGCTGGAGAGGAACAATGGGGGGTGAATTAACATGTCATTGTTATAAACCTCAGTGAAACGTGCGGCAGTTAAATGGTTAACATTCCTGCCTTTACGTGCAGGAATGCATGTTTTAGGAGTTACATGGGGGATGGTGAACTGAAAATTCACTGGCCTATGATCTGAGAATACATTGTCTCCTATTTCAAGGTTTGAAACGGTCACATCACATGTTAAAACAAGGTCCAACAAATGTCCACGCTGCTGCGTGGGAGAGTTCACGTGTTGAGTTAAATTAAATGAGTCCAATAAATCTAAAAAGTCCTTAACCATGGGCTTCTCAGGACAACACACGTGCAAGTTGAAGTCGCCTGAAATGACGACCCGAGAATATTTAGCTGTAATTTCAGCCAAGAAATCAGAAAACTCGCTGATGAAGTTCTTGGAGCGAGGCGGCCGGTAGACAAGAGCACACAAAGTTACAGGTGAATGTCCTAGTTCAAACACAGTCAGCTCAAAACTGGAGCAGGAGACTGGAATGGACAGTTGTTTACAGTCAAAAGTTGATTTGAATATTGTTAATAATCCACCACCACGACCTGATGGTCGCGGGTCGTTAAAAAACAAACAGTTTGGTGGTATTATTTCCGTCAATGCGCTGGACTCACCCGACGACATCCACGACTCTGTGATGCAGAAAAAGTCCAATTGTGATCTTCAAAGTAATCCCTGAGGATGAACGTTTTGTTGCAAACAGATCGGGCGTTGACAACACAGAATTTGATGATATCCGAGCTAGCCGCTGATGAGCTGCTAGCAGCTGATGAGCTAACAGCTGGTGGGGGAGCGCACGTCCGCGGCTCGCTTCCCACAAAGAGCTGCTCCGGCCGCAGATCCCCGTTGTTTTCCTGGTCCGTGCACGCGGGAGACTGGCGATGAGAATCGAGACCATCAGCTGAAGACAGCGAGGCAGAACGCCGGGCTCTGAGCTTCACCAGCCGGCCAGCTCGAGAGCCGCGTTTCTTTCTCCGTGTCGATCGATTTCTCCGTGCAGGCTGGTGCGAAGAGCGGAGGTAAACGGGCAGCTCGTCTCCGAGCAATGGGGGTAGAGGGGGTCGCCCCGAGGTACGCTCATACTGGCCTGAATCAGCGACATCCGCGGCAGCAAACCGTAAATCCAGAAGCTGCTTCCGATCATAAACCAGCAGTGTACTTATGTCTCCAATGAAGAACGAACAAAACACAAAAATTCCAAACACCCACAGGAGAGGCGGATACGCAGCCATGCTTATGGGCGCCATCTTGGAATGATGTGGTGATATGTCCTAGTTGGGTTGCGTAGCTAGTATAGACTGAGCATGCGCGGTGTGTGTGTTTAGTTGTGAACTGAGCCTGACGAGACGTTAACATGTCGTGCTATTAACAGTTCAATAAAGCTGAGTTCGCCAAGCTACCTCGTGAGTCCACCGCCCGTTCTTCACAGAAGCAGCCGTTCAATTCATTTTGACCACCTGTATCCAAAATCACACTTTTTTTTAAATCACTAACCAAAGTTCATGGCTAAAGATGAGGGTAGGAGTGTGGACTAACCAGCAAAGGTGGGCACATGAACGCTAGGGACCGCTAATGCGCTAATCCGCTTACAGCGGACCTAACGTTTTTGTCAGCGTAACAGCGGAGTGACTAACTTTTATAATTCATAAGCGGATTTGTGCTATTTTTATTTAAAATGCAGTACCGCTAATAACTAATTATCTATCAGTAAAAACGAATAAACTTATTTACAGGCTCTTATGCTGGCTCCGTAGCTGCTTGTTTTGCCTTTTTCCCCTCCCTCACCGTAAAGAGCAGAGAGGAGGGAGGGTTGGAGGGGGAGCAGAGGGGAGAACAGACGCGGATCTACCATGTAGGCAAATGATGCCGTTGCTTGGGGCCCCAAATCAGCAGGGGCCCCGGCCCCGCCCCGGCCAGTCACCTACATCACTAACATTGCTCATGCTTGTTAATGTACATTTAACATAAAAATAATTATAGTTACGATGAAAACGATCATTAAAAACGCAATACAAAAACCGGTCGATTTCTGTATCCCCCTACTAAAAATGGACTATTCCATCTTGACATCTTCCGGGTCAGAGGTGAACTCGGGTGCTAACGTTTATGGCTAGCTGTTTGCGCTCGGTCTCTTCATAAATCCGCAGAGAACCCCGCTGTTTCAAGCCAAATTAACGCGGCCGGAGGATTGTATTGTGTGTTTTGTGTCAGCCACTCGACGGTGAGTCATTCGTTTTATATATTTGGGTTCCTTTTATGTAGAAATGCGGTGGCGAGACGCCATGTATTTGAGATTTAAAAGTGGTCTTAGGGATTAAAAGATCATTCTCATTTTGTTAATTTCGTGGCCGAATAGAATATATGTACGTAAAGTATTAAATAAATCCTTTGATTTTTGTAATTTCATCCTTTTAGGATCATTTTAGTTACTTTTCATTAAATCTGTTGACTGCCTATAGAATTTTGGAATTGGTTTAATTTATTTTTCGGTTGCGCAACAAAAAAGAAATTACTATTTGTTTTTTGAAACAATATTGAAGTAAATTAAGCTTAATTGACTCTTATATGAATTAAACTTGGATACAACTTGGACGTGCACTTAAAAACTTGATCTCAAACTTTAATTTTACCTGTACTGTTGATGTGGTCTTTGAATTGAAGTTATAATAATAATAATGTAATAAACTTTATTTGTATAGCACCTTCCTGCAATGCCTTGCATTGACCAATGTGCTTAACAGATATAGGATAATCTAAAAAATAAATACAAAGTATGTTCATTCATTCATTCATTCATTCAACTTTTATTTATACAGGCTAGCCTCGTTGAGTCACGGGGACTCATTTACAAGAGGGACCTGTCTCACTCACACCAAACAACCATCCACTCTCACACTCACACCTAGGGTCAATTTAGAGTCACCAATCAGCCTAACAAGCATGTTTTTTGGTCTGTGGGAGGAAACCGGAGTACCCGGAGGAAACCCACGCATGCACGGGGAGAACATGCAAACTCCACCCAGAAAGACCTGGATTTGAACCGGCAACCTTCTCGCTGAGAGGCAGCAGCTCTACCAGTTGTGCCACCATGCTGCCCACGTGCATGTGCACATGTGCATGTGTAATGAAGAATATAATTTGTACGTGCAGCTGTTAATACATGTAAAGGTTTTTTTTTTAAATGTTTGTTGCTCTTTTTGCCAACTGTGATGTTTATTCTGTCCAGGACTGTAAATATCCAGGTGGGTCAGGAGGAGTTAATGGGAAGCTGCTGCTGTGATGTAAGAGGTAGGATAAAGATGTACTGTATAACAGTTCATGCACCGCTAGTTGGCAGTCTAGTGCAAATATTGCATAACTTGTTGGCTAGCAATTGTTGAATTTAATTAGCGGTTTAGAATTTAGCTTCCCCTAATTTTCATAAGACATTAGTGTTTTTGAAATTGCGGACCTAAATAAATTAATTAGTGCTTTAGAAATAGTGGAACTAATTTTTGGATTAGCGCTGCCCAGCACTGCTAACCAGTAAACAGAGATCTTTGCCTTGCAGCTCATCTCCCTCTTCACCACAACGGACCGGCACAGAGTCAGCAATCCTGCGGAAGCAGCACCATTCCATCTGTCCAGACACATGCTCCATCCTTCTCTCACACTTGAACAAAACCCAGAGATACTTAAACTCCTCCACTTGAGGCAGCACCTCACTCCCAACCCAGAGACAATATCATTCTTTAACTTTTATTATATGTCCACAAGGCACAGTTCTGCCTGTTGTGCCTTGTGGACTGGACATATTTGAGGTTCATGGCTGCATTTTTATCAGATGTTGTCATGCATGTGTCTGTTTGATTTGCAATATAATGCTGTCACTGAGACTTGTCCATACACACAACCCAAGGACATTCCTTTTAGCTCCTCAACTTAAACAACATCCCTCCCATGTGTGGATCTGAGCCTTCATGATATTCAAACCTTCCACGTGCACCAAACTCACACACATCTATTCCTCTGTCAAACAGCAACACAACACTGGCACTTATTTGGGGCTTGTTTGTAATCTTTTTGGGCGCTTTGTCAGACAGGCGCGGTGATATTAGTGTGAGTGCACAAAAGCCCCCGAGTGGTGTCACGCACAATTAATGTCCCCAGGTAGCAACTCCATTAGTCTTATGAACTCAAGTCACAGTGGGGAATGCTAATGGTGGAGGTGCCGTAGGGCATTAGGAAGGAGCGCAGCCAAAGCTACCACTTTACCCTTCGATTTGACCAGCATGCACCTCTGTCTCACTTTAGAGCCCCACATACAACACCCCCCAACCTCATCACTTCAGAGAGACTCACTGTCAGGTAACAAGCAGCCTCTGTAGAGTCCACCGCCACACTTTCATTGCCATTTTTTTTCCATCTCCTTTTTTAATGTTTCAGGCGGCTTTTCCAAATGTCTCTAGTTACATAACATCACTGTGTATTCTGTCACGCTAATGGATCTTTTGAAGGCCCATATTTACAGTTTTACGTGAAAACACCCCACATGGTTAATCATTGTCAGTTTCCATAAATTCTGACTTCCATCTCTGCAGGCTCAAATCCCACATGGTCACATGACCTCCTCCACGTCAGCTCCACAGCCTGACCTTGCCTTCTGTGGAGGCATGCATCGGTCCATTTGATCTAACAGGCCTACAGCTGAGTTAAACCCAGCGCTTTGGTCCCCCTGCATGCCTGCTCCATGCCCATTCTAGCATGGATGCATTTAGGAAGCCTGGTAGCTACCTTTACATCACAGCTCAATAGCACTGTGTTGCCTCCAAACCTACATGTCAATTCTATGTCACACAGTCCACGGAGCAAAAAAGAGGTAGAGGTGGTCTAAGATAAAGAGTGAACTGACAGAAAGCAAAGAGATGGAGAGAGAAAAGCTGGTAATTTTTTGTGGAATGAACCTATGTCTCCAAGCAGCTGCCATCCAGGCATGAAAATCCCAAGCCTGCCATGACAGTGACTGCCAGCAGCAAAACGTCACTCTGAACCTTTTCACAGTCTTTATTACATTATCAATTACCGATTATAAATGTACTCCACGCGGTCTGGTTTTCAGCGCCTTACTCCATCATGTTGTGCCGTCATCACTCAAACCGGGGCCCACACGGGAAGGCCGGCAGATCTAGAAGCGTCCTGGCTGCGTTTTCACCGTTGCTGTGGAATGCAGTGGCTGCTTTATTGCTTGTGGCAGTAATTGCACTTACATTTGACGCTCTTTTGTTGGAATAAACCTGACCGCCGGCCTTCTGTCAGCCTCTTCTATGGGCCAATAGTCAGAAAGCTTTTAAAAACTTGACAACTCACCAACAAATAGTCGACTATTCATCTTTTACCCTCTCTGTGAAGAATGTGAAGAGAATAGACTGCTTGTATGCCTGTTTTCTGCTTTGTTTATTTGGCTTTTTTAATTTTTACATAAGCTGTTGATTAAATTATTTGTGCTTGTTTTTAATCTATGTCTTGAACAACAGCAGTAAAGCTTCCTATGTGGTCATTTACCGAATGGATCAAAAAGTGCCCACAGCTGTTTGAAGTCCTCAACTTTGATTTTATTGTCCTTCCTTTGAATGAACAAAGCAAGTGTTCATATTGATTCATACATTAAATATATCAGTAATAAAACAACATCCTGCTGCAAAACAATTGTAAAATCAATAGTAATTGGAACCAAAATATTATGAGTTCTTGGTGTGCAGTCTTATTGTTTTTGTAAGTGACCAACAAAAACCTGTAGTTTTGCAGTATAAATGTGATAAATATTGATAGCGATGTCAAATGAATGTATGGCTGTAATTCTAAGAGCCTTAATATAACATGAATAAACTCTGGAAAGCTGCCTTCTGGTGGAAAACAAAAGAGTACAAACAAAACAGGGGTAAAGTTGATGAACTTGTATAGAAACTTTTATTGATCTGTAAAAAATAAAAAAAGGAAGAAAATGGAACACATTTCACATGCATACAGTCCTAAAATCAAACTATAGAAATGTGTGCCACAAAATGTTAACACCAATAAACAATATGTTTATTGTAAGGGGTTGGTTTCCAAGCTTGAACTATACTCAATAGTTATTTGCATTTGTGAGTTACATGCCAAATATAACATTCCAACTTTTATCTGCACATCAAATTAATTTCATTAGTATTTAAAATTTCACAAAATAATTGTTTTACTCAAATTTATGCAGTGTGTAAAATAAAAAGAATCCATAAATACATGCAGGAGCTCCTTAAAGTTTAAATAGTCTCAGGTGTTGGGACTTCTGTAATTACAAGTCACAGAACATCTCATACAGAACACCTTGGACTTAATGGTCTCTTTTGATGTCACATCACTCTTTATGTGCATTCCTGTCGATAAGGCAGAAGAGGTGATGCATTTAAAGTTAAAATCAGACGCCACTCGGAGCAGCAGGATGACTCCACAGAGCAACTGTGCCAACTCTTGAAACTGTGCTTGAAGTCAACCTACTTCACAAAAGGGGAGCAATATTATAGGCAGAAACATGGGTGTGCTATGAGGTCTCCAGTTCCCTTATCAGTCAGTCACGGTGCAACATACTTGCTATGGGAATTGCGCCCCCGCGCGATTAACTGAAGGAATGCAATCACGCCTTTACAGCTAGGGCGTCAACGTTGCGCCAGAGGCCCCACCCTCTGGGTATTTAAGCGACTGACGCCCATCCATCTTTCTCTTTTTTGCCCTTCACCTCGCTTAAACCTGAACTACCTCTCTTCACTGGACTTCTCTGTTGCTTCATCGCTCAACCAGAGGTGAGCTTGCTCCCTACACAGAGTGCACAGAGAATTATTCCTGCGTACTGCTGGACTAGCGAAAGCTAGTCCGGCACATTTTCTCTTAACCCCAAATGGTAAATGGAGCTTATTTATATAGCGCTTTCCAGCCCCCTGTGAGGAGCCCCAAAGCGCTTTACAATACCAGCCATTCACCCATTCATTCACACATTCATACACCGGTAGTGGTAGCCTGCCTTGCAAGGTGCCATCCAGACCTACCGGGAGCAACTCGAGGTTAAGTGTCTTGCCCAGGGACACAACGACACATGGAAAGTATTAACTTCTCCTCTCTCCACAGACTGCTTCGCTTGACGACGCTGACTGCGTCACAACCGCTACCCTTGCTAATTCGTAGCGGGCTAGCCAGCGAAAGCGACACGATGGAGGAGACGTCTAATCATATTAAAAGAAAAAGAATTCTGGAAGGACTCGCTCGCCCTATCTCGGACATGCCTCCGGAGAAAGGAAAGCGAAATACAAGACTTCCAAGGAAAACCAGCAGGACAGTGAGCCCAACTTCGCACGCCTGTCCTAGCGGATACGGTTTCTCCCTCGTGGCAACGGACACCCATGAGGCCTGTCCAGTCTGCCTGGGAATGTTACACGCAAAAACAGTGCTGGATACGCCTGACTTTTGCCCACACTGCAGCCAGATGCTGGATGCGGTGC
>JBBPBX010045175.1:5386-27131 GCA_038048925.1 Garcialebias charrua
AAAGAGACAGAGAGATGCAGGAGCTGATGGAGGGATGGATGGAAAACAGACAAAGAGAGGCTTAGTTTCCTCCGCCTGTTCTCAGGAGGAGAAATTTTACTTCTCAGGGCTGGAGGAGGGGAGGTAGGTGACCCCCACCACCCGCACCCTCCTCTGGTATCAGCTGATGGATGGTCCGGTGGAGGAGTATCCTTCATGGCCCACAGAGAGGAGGAACTGTTCCTGAAGGAGGAGATGAGCAGCGTCTCCTCAGATAGTTCAGGAGGAGCAGAGAAATAAATCTGCTGCTGCTGCAGGAAACATGAAGGAACAAGGTGTCGCTCCGGACCCGATAAACGCACCGCTGGCTCCCAGCTGCACACACACCTTTAAAAAAACGCTGCAGAAGGTGGGAGATGTACAAATCCACACCTAAAGGGTCAGAAAGGCTCATTTTTGTCAGGAAAACAGAGTTTAAATTCATGAAATCTAATAAATCTTCAGATTTCTTCTTCTATGTGGCTCTGAGCTCAACTCAAATCTAACAAAGTAATTCCTAATATTCCTTAAAGGAATGCCCATCACCCTCTTGAGTTCCCCGCCACTGTATGGAAGCTGCTTTCTAGGGGTGCAGGAAAAAAATTGATTTTTTAAAGAATCAAGATTCTTAGTCCTGGCAATTCAGAATCGATTCGAAAAGCCCCCAAATCTTTTTTTTTTACATTAAAACCCAAAAGATAAAGAAAATAAAACCATATCTCATAGTATATGAAAGAATACATAAAATGAAAGGTGGCAGAAAGAAGAAGAAATCTGACCCGAACCAGTGACCTCCAGGACCCGATAAGGATAAAGCGGGTAAAGATGATGGCTTTTGTTGAAAAGATTTACCAAACAAATCTTTTAAACAAAATCCATCCATACACATTTGAAACATGGATGAATGCAATATGATTTTGAAGTCTATTTTATTTTGAGTTAAATGTTTATGCAATACAGTAGGCTGAAATCTTTGTTTACGTTTGTATTTTGAATTATTTGTGATGGACTGGAGACATGTCCAGGGTGTCCCCTGCCTCTCGCACAGTGACTGCTGGATATAGGCACCAGTGACCTCCGGGACCCGATTAAAGCTGCTGCATTCTATTCATATACCCATCTGCTCACAATTCAGGCTGCTGTATTTATACTGTATTATTTGACATTATTAATGTTTGCTACAAGCATACATTATTGTTTTAAATAAATGTTTTATTTGTTTACATTATTGTTTAATCTTTTCATGATTTCAATTGAAAATTGTTTCAGAATCGAAAATCGAGTCTGTATCGAAAATCGATCCTGGAATGAAAATCGTTTTAGAATCGAAAATCGATTTTTAATTGAATCGGTGCATCAAAAATCGGAATCGAATCGATTCTCCAGACACAGAGATTCGCACCCCTACTGCTTTCAAATAAAGTTTGATTCAGCTCCAGCTGAAGACACATTTTCTGAGTTAAACACCAAAAATCTAGTTTAGTATCTTTTTGTATTTTGTGTTTTGGAGGCGTCGCAGATCCTAACATGACAGATCAAACTTTCCCTCCAGGGATTCTGTTTCTTCTCTGGCAGAACTTCAGATGTTCTCCTTCTGACGGAACGTTTCATTTTCCTGGAGAACAACCCCCTTCCCCCCCGAGCATCAGAGAAGAGCAGCACGTCTGCAGCAGGAAGAGAGGAAGAAGAAGCTGCAGGTTCCTCTGAGGAGTTAATGAAAAGCCAACATGTGTGCGTCATGATAAGACGGCGAGCGATTGGAAAAACTGCCGGCTTTTATGTGAAGACATTTCTGTAAATGTTTCAAATGTTGATGCTCTGCTGCGCCACCTACAGCCTCACATTAGAAACACACCAAGCAGCTTTTTTAAAGACTTTTGTTCTGAAAAGCTTCTCTGCTCCACACCATGTACTGTATGTTCTTAAATTCAGCAGTTTCCGTAAGAGTTTGGTTAAGTTTAAAATCCTGAAATGTTATTCTGCTTCCTTCTGACGTACTTCTTTAAATCAATGTTTGTATTCAAAAGAATGGTCAAGGTTAAATTGTTGAAAATATATATATGAATGGAGTTTAATGAGAATTGTATGAGATTTGGGAAGTTGAATGAGTTGTTCATTTTGTTTTGGTATTTAAAGAAAATGTTTGAATTGTTTATTAGAGAATAAGGGGCAGATATAATAAGATTTTTTTCATCATCTGCTTCCTTTCATTTTATATTTAGTTTTTTCTTTTTCTTATTATATATGTTAATTGTTTTGTATTTTATTATAGAATGAATGAATAAATAAACTAAACTTTTTTAAGTATTTCCTCTGAAACAAGAGTTCTGCAGTTGTTCATCTTTAAACTTGACATCATTTTCAGTGAGTTGGTAACAGACTAAGGTTAAAAAGAAGAATTTTAATCACACTTAAATTCCTGAGCTTTGACTCTGTGAGTCGCGTTAAATTAGACTTTATTAGATTAAATAGTTTTTAACATAAATGTGATTACAAGTTCTCTCTTTCTCTGAGCCTCAAATTACAGTAAATTTACAGTCAACTTTTAGTTTCTTTAGCTATTTTTAATTCCATACAGTGCCAAATCTTTCCCAATTTATTAAAAGACATTTGTGTCATATATTTATCAGACAGAACAAAGTGGACCTGGGGAGACGGGCCGAACAGGAAGCTTTACATATTCTCCCCGCTCGATCGATTAAAGAGTCATCTTCCCCACAGAAATGTCTCCGACGCATCGGGCCGCTGGAATCTGATCCATGTCTTTATTTCTGCTCTTTACTCAGAGTGTTAATCGGTTTTACCTCAACGAGTCAAATACTTTGTGTTAATCTGCTGCAGTGCATTCTGGGTAAACATCTGTCCTTTGATCCCAGAAGTTTTGTGGTTCCTTGAGGTGAAATAAACCTAAGTTGTGGTGCCGTGTTGTTTTTTAGAGTGGCGGTTGTGACCTTTGACCTGCTGACTGAAGCTCTGAGCACTGTACGGTCTGACCTTCAGGGTGAATTTGCTGAGGTTTCCCCTGACCCGTCCCTATTTCTGATTTATTGCTGGCGTTGGTGGGAGGTGGTTCTCAGCAATGAGCCAGATTTTAGAGCTTATGTCAATTCTTGAGTCAGTAAACTTGTTTTATCTTCATTTTAAAAATCTACTTTTTTTTTTATTATCATGGATTTATGTTTCCACCCAAAGCTTTGTGGGTAAAAACTGTTCCAATGAGGTGACATTCTGCACCTTCCGACTGTGAAACTGTGATTCAGGCAGGTCCACAATTTACTTACTCTTCTCTTTTTATTGAATCGACGAGGAAACGGAGGTAAAAACAGGTGGCGTTTCATGAAAAGAGAAGACAGAAAAGAGCGGAGGAGTGTGGAGGGAGGGAAAGAGGGAGGGAGGGGGCAGTCACCCCCACCCCCCTCTGAGCTGAAACCCTGGACTATTGAAGGCAGGCATGCAGACGAGAGAGCAGCCGATAAGACGGGCTGATAAAAGATAGAAAATAGCAGCAGATTTGAACTTTCCCACCGTCCTCAGATCCACTGGGTTGGTGGGGGGGGGTGACGACTCAGCTACTTACTGAATCCCTTCATATCTACAACCTGCCCCCCACTGCAACCTCCCTGCATGGAAACCAGGAGCCAAGCAAGGCCAGCCACACACACACAGGTTTGCTATCTTTACAGGGACCTTACATTGACTTCCATTCATTCCCATAGCCTAACCCTGACCCTTACCCTAAACCTAACCCTTAACCCCCCCAGCGGCACTGCTTCTTATGGGGCACGGGGCTTTAAGGAGCATTGAGTCCTCACAATGTAGTATGTGTTGGAAAAATGGGCCTTACAAGATAACAAATACAAACACAAAGACGCAAACAGACACTGCAGGGTTTAAGAGTTTAAACACCAAACAGGGCTCCTGAGGTCACGCAGGGGTCAGGAACTGGTAGCAGCTTCCTGCCGACTCAAACACACCGAGGTCACCTGCAGAATGAAGTCCACCACCGTCTCTCAGCTCCAATCAGATCACAGAGTTTCTGTTTGTATCGCTACTGATAGAACGAGGCCTTGACTCAGACAGTGAGAACATTTATTCACACACCCACACACACACGCACACGCACACGCACACACACACACACAGCCTATTTAAGAAGTGAAGCCTGTTCTGATTCAGAGACCTTCATCCACCTGTTGGGTCACATGATCAGAACCAAAGGACACAGGATCGATTCATTCTCTGATCCAAGAAAACATAAATTAATCAGTTTTATTTCTGAACTAAGTGTCATCTGGTAGACCAGTGGCTTGAGCTGTTGCCTCACAGCAAGAAGGATGCAGGTTCGCCTCCCAATCTTTCTGTGCTTACATGTTCTCCCTTTACTCCTGGAACTCCTCTGGTTTCCTCCCACACACCAAAAACCTCCATGATAGATCATTGCTAACCCTAAACTGCGTCTAGGTGTGAGTGTGAATGGTTGTTTGTCTCATTTGTCTCCATGTGTCCCTGTGATGGACTGGAGACCTGTTTTGCCATAATTTATTTCGAAAACTGCTATACCACAAAATAATCTCTATTAAGAAAATTTCACTACAGAGAGTTTTTAAATAATTAACAACTCAAGCATTAGGCCTCTTTCTTGTAGTGCAAAACAGTGCAAAATATATCTTGTGTAGTTTTAGCCATAAGTTTTAAACTAAAGAATATGTTGTTAACTCTTAACAGTTTCCAATATTGTCACTTAAGAAATGAACAGTAACAGAGCAGCATTTTACACTGAAAACACTTCACCCTCCAACCCTCTAGAGGGCGTCTCCTTCAGCTTTAAGGAGAGCTGACAAGGCAACCAGTTTCCTCTGTGGCTTTGACCAGAGGGTCTCGCAGTAAAATCACACAACACAGCGTTCTGTTCACAGATCAGAGGGCAGGTTTCTCTAAAGCTGACCAACGCTTACTTTAACTTTCGACAAAAAAAAAAAACTTTCAACAGAACACAGCGTTTTGCGCATGCATCCGAATATGGCAACACTACGGCAAGCCGGACGTAGTTAGCTTATAGCTTCGCTACTTAGCACTCGAAGAAAATACTTTAACACCACTTACGCACAGTTTTCAACACAAAAAAGTAACGATTAACTCTGACAACTCTGATTGTACACTTCAACACCACTTATGCACAGTTTTAAACTAAAAAAAGTAAAGATTAAATCTGACAACTGTGATTTTCTGCGGTTAGCCGGTAGAAGACAGATCTCTATCGTAGGCTAAATTTCTATCGTTTCTACGGTGTACCGTTTATATCGTGCATCCCTACTAGGGAGTACCTCGCCTCTCGCCCAAAAGGAAGAAGCAAGTAAAAGAGGATGGATGGATGGATGGATTGATGGACAGATGGATGGTCGCCTCATTAAGCAGATGCTCCTTTGCTGATATTTCTTCTGGAGTTGCAGCCAGATTTGGTCTCGGAGGTGATCCGGACCTGAATCAGCTACTGGTGGTGATAAACAAGGTTCTGATGCTCAGCTGTCTTGGTTAAGAAAAGTTGTTTAAAGAAGAAAATATTAAAGATCCGAGCACGTTTCTTACAGGTCTGAGAAACTGATCCAACAATAATGGAGGGGTTGTCATATGGTGGACTGTGTGGTCCAGCTCTGGACCCACATTTGTTTTTTTTAAATCAACAGAATACATTTTTACCTGCATATGTTTTCGACCCTTAAGTAGGATAGCTCCGCCCCAAGACAAGATTTAAAAAATGCAAAGTGGGTGTGCCAAGAGACACCACCTAAAGGAAGGGGAGGTGGTGGGGGTTAGAGTGAGGAGGTGTGGCCAGGACGAGAGACCGTGACATGCAGCTAGCATTAGCATAATTTATGCAACATGGAGAGTGATCATAGCGACACAGCTAGTTATAATCTAAAGTACCTAAATTACAAGACTAAGCTAATAATAAATATACTGATAACCTGAAAATGATATTAATCAATACTCACAATGCTAACGCTAATGCTATGTTGCTATCGCTAATCCAACTCCCAATCTCTGTAGGGGAGTGGCTTTGCTTGAACCACTTTTATACTCACGCAGCAGAGGATGTGACGACAGAGTGTACAAGACACGTCAGAGTGAACAGTCGTTGACCAATATGTAAATTAGGCTGCAGAACCACAGTTCAACCCATAGGATTAGTGTAAACACGTTTTAGACCAAATATTGCTGATTTGAACAAATACGCATAAAAACATGAAAATTAACACAGACATAGTGCCATACAACATTTTACACACATTCTAGGGAGTTTATCAGATAAAAAAAATGTTAATTTTGGGGTAAGTTCCTCTTTAATTTCCACAGGCTTCAACTCAAACTGCTACGTTAAATGATTTTTAACAAAACAATATTTGCACAAAAGTACAATGTTTTAACAAACTCCTGTCTCACTCCTACATGTACGGTGTAAAAGGACAGTTAGCTGAAGTAAAGCTAACAGTTAGCTTTTGTCCTTATTGATGTGACCAGACTATGATTGTTTGGGTCATCACATATTTTCTTGTCTCCAGAGAACCTCCTGAAAAATTTTGTTTTCTCTGCTCATACAAACCATTTTTTGTTGTTAAGCTCTAAACTTTGTGTTTAGTGATTATGGTGATTTGTGGGAGCCTGTAGTGGACCCAGAGCTGAGTTGTAAACATCCCGTGTCCAAAACAAAACCTGACTGTGGGAAATCCAACAAGAAACATGGCTCTAACGAGTCAACACCAGCAGAACCTCGTTTACGGCTAAGACTGCTTGGTAACATGGGTGTTACTTCAACAGAAAAGATAGAGTCAGAACCACCTGGTCCGGGCCCACACAGTAAGTTTGTCTTTAGTTCTTCCTTAGCAATCTCAACTTCTCTTGAAGATGAAGCACATGTTAAAAGTTCTGCAGGAGGAAAGAGGTGAAAACACACACCTCTCCTCGATCCATGTGGTCCTTCCTGTCCAATACCCACCATGTCTGACATGAAGCAGCTCTCAGCAGCACAGATGCTCAGCTCACCTCCTCCTCTCAATCTTTCATTTAATTCTTATCGTCTCCCTCCTCTGCCTCATTTCATTATTTTCTCCATCGGCCTTCGATTTTACTTTTTTTATCTTTGTGGTGACACACACACACACACACACAAACAGATGTTTCTGCTGCTGCCAGAGACTAAACACACTGCAGGCAGAAGAAAGAACAAAGACACTAATATGACTTTGTTCATCTGTTTGTCCGTTTACTCCTCAAGTTGGTTGCTAATGCTCATTCTACAATCGCTAATACTAATAATTCTCATACTACTTCTTCTGCTAATACTAATAATTCTCACACTACTACTGCTAATACTAATAATTCTCATACTACTACTGCTAATATTATTAATGCTCATACTACTACTGCTAATACTAATAATTTTCATATTACTACTGCTAATACTAATAATTCTCATACTACTACTGCTAATATTAATCATTCTCATACTACTACTGCTAATACTAATAATTTTCATATTACTACTGTACTGCTAATATTAATAATGCTCATACTACTACTGCTAATAATCATTCTCATGCCTCCTACCCACTGCCCCCTTTGTCGAGCGGCCGAAGCGGCCGGATAACACCGGTTTACATTCAAAGTCTATGGAGGAGACGCGTGGAGTCACGGCGAACAAGGAAGCGGCGAGATTCGAGTGATCGAAGCGGCGCGACGGCAGCCTGCACACGCACGCGCGCGTCGCCGTCGAGCCGCAGACGTCCCAAATGTTGATCTCTGGCGGCTCGACGCATCCGGCAAACAGTCGGGAGAGCCTCGCTATCTGATTACACAACCACAACGGGACTTTTTTCGGACTTTTTAAACTCACCGGATCGAGCCTCCAGGAATTGGACCCAAACTCCGGTAAGAAACGTGGCATTTTTACAGTTGCTGCTGACAGGCTGCTGTACTCTCCAGTGTAGATCACCCCAAACATAAAAAAAAGTTTTAATCTCATCGAAGACCGTCGGAGGTGCAGTTAAAACAACAACTGAACCCGGAAAACAAGCCAGAGACCCCTCCCTCTGCTACCCCCTAGTGTACGTCATCAGACGGTGTTCAGTGGTTCAGTGGGACCGTGACCAGCGGCCAAAAGGGGACGGCAGGAGCGTTTGCAGTTGTGCGGTGGGTAGAGGCATAATACTACTACTGCTAATATTAATAATGCTCATACTACTACTGCTAATATTAATAATGCTCATACTACTACTGCTAATATTAATAATGCTCATACTACTACTGCTAATATTAATAATGCTCATACTACTACTGTACTGCTAATATTAATAATGCTCATACTACTACTGCTAATACTAACAATGCTAATACTACTACTGCTAATATTAACAATGCTAATATAGTACTACTACTGCTAATACAGTATTAATAAATAAATAAAAATTTCACATTCTTGTCATCTGTGTATGTTTCCCATACTTGACAGACGAAATTGGTCTCTGCATTTAACCCAACCACCACCAGGTGGTGCAGTGAGCAGCCGTTGTCAGCGCCCGGGGAGCTGGGAAAATAGGTGTGCACTCATAGACACCCCAAGGTGTGTAGTGGCCGGGGATCAGACTCAAACCTGGGTCCTTCGGATCACAAGTCCGGTTCCCTTGCCACTACACCATCTTGGCCCCTAATCCTTCTACTACTACTGCTAATATTAATAATCCTCATACTACTACTGCTAATACTAATAATTATCATACTTCTACTGCTAATACTAACAATGCTCATACTACTACTGCTAATACTAATAATTATCATACTACTACTGCTAATACTAATAATTATCATACTTCTAATGCTAATACTAACAATGCTCATACTACTACTGCTAATACTAATAATTATCATACAACTACTGCTAATACTACAGTATTAACTATCATACTTCTACTGCTAATACTAAAATGTTCATACAATTACTGCTAATACTATTAATTATCATACTTCTACTGCTAATACTAAAAATGTTCATACTACTACTGCTAATATTAATAATGCTCATACTACTACTGCTAATATTAACAATGCTCATACTACTACTGCTAATATTAATAATCCTCATAATACTACTGCTAATACTAACAATGCTCATACTACTACTGCTAATCCCAACAATGCTCATAATACTACTGCTAATTATAATAATGCTAATTCTACTACTTAAACTTGTGATTGTGCTTAGTATTTTGCTACTTTTAACTAATGTTTCCTAGTTTTGGATATTGTTTTGCTGCATTTAACTTTACTTTAACTTTACCTTTAGCTACCACTCTGCTTCTTTAGTTTTTGCTACCAAACAGCCTCTTTGAGCTTCATTAGCAGCTCAGTTTCAGCTTCTTCAGCTGATTTTTTCAGCAGTCATTCAGCTCTCAGGATTCAGACAGTGTCTCGTCAGAAAATGTGAGCTCTGTTGTTTGTTTTTGTCTTCCTTGTACAAACATGGAGAGTGATCACATATCTGTAGTTTGTTCTGAGACAACAACCTGTCTTCAAACTCCTACTAATTTAGGATTCTAAACATCCTCTGGACAAAAAACAAACAAATGAGGTTTTATCGTTAATTAAACCATTTTCATAATTTACTTTCAGTTTTAAACAAAACATCTGTGCTTTTTAATCTTTAGAGTATCTGTAAACAGATATGTGTTGTAGCTTTTTGACTCTTCAAATCCTGTTTTAAAAACTAAAACCTTTGGAAATTCTTGGTGCTGAATAAACCTGAACCTGTCAAAACGCCCATGTGAGTTTTGAACCGTTTTTAAGACACTTCCATTGACTCCAACTGGACTTGGAAATGTTCTGAAAGCTCGCAGCACTCCTCAGGTCAGAGTCAAGCTGTAAATAAGGAGAGATCAAGCCAGAAGAATTCAATACGCCACAGTTCCACATGACAGCATCCCGGCGCTGCAGATCTGAGCCATCTGCGTCCTGTACATCTGTCTCCGCCACCGCAGCCGAGCAGGAGAAGCTTCTAACAGGAAGACTCAGAAAGAGGAGAGGAGGGCTGCAGAGGGGAGATAAAAGGCCGAGAAATGATAAAGATAACGAGACGGACAAGCAGAGCAGAAGAAGAAAACAAGGGAAAGAGAGATGGAGCGATGGTGGGGCAGTCTCTTTGTTAGGGGAGGGCAACGCCACTCACAAGTTGGCTTTGCATCCGTTATCGACGCGTCCTGTCACAAGGCTTAAAATAAAAATAAAAATAAAGTGAGATGGTGGCAGCAGCAGTGTAGCGATAGCCCCGCGGAGTGTGGAGAGGGATGGAGAGAAGATAAGTGGTTAAATATAAACCCGCCGCACCAAAGAAAGGGGGCATTTTCAAGAGGCAGGGCATCAGTGGAGCCCTCACTGCCCTGATAACATCCATGTTAACACTGTGTGTGTGTATATATATATGTGTGTGTGTGATATCCATAATTACTCCACTGATCGAACACACACAGATGAAAACACACTCACAAAGGACAGAAGGGTTCGCTCACATCTACGTATCTCTGCGCCTCAACCAAAGGAGGTATCAGCAAACCACCCCCGCCCCGCCCCCACAACCACCCTCCTTCAACGCAAAAAGTCACAACGGGATTTCTGATGGGAGAAATGTGCTTTACTCAGATGATGGCCAGATAGAGGAGGGGGGAGGGTACAGCCAAATGTCAAAGATGATAAATGGAAGGGGTGCTGCGACAAGATCACACACACACACAGACACACACACACACACACAGACTGAAAGAATCCAGCAGGTTTTTCACCTCCTCAGGCTGAATTCAGTTCAGTTTTACTTTGCGACACACGCGAAGATAAAAACTTTAAAAAGTCACGTTTGTTTAAGTCCGAACAACAAAGAAGTTGTCGTCATATCAAAAACAACTGATCTGACTGTTGGTGCAGTTTTCATATAAACGGATGATTTTCTGATCCATGGAGCAGCTGTGAGACGCACAGGTGAGCCAGCACCTCTGCAGGCTGGTCCTCGCCAATTACTAAAGAAAAGTTGTAATCTGTTGGTTAACTATGAGACGTTTTGCGCTAGGGGTGTGAATCTCTCAGTGTCTGGAGAATCGATTCGATTCCGATTTTTGGTGTCATGATTTGATTCAAAATCGATTTTTTGATTCAGAAACAATTTTTCTATTAAAATGTCATAAATTTAGTTCCAGTTTTGTAACTGACAAGCTGAAAAGAATAAACAACGTAAACAAATGGAACATTTATTTAAAACGATAATTTTAAAATTAAAACATTAAACAACAATGTAAACAAATAGAATATTTATTTAAAACAATAATTTTAGGTTCCTTATTGTATCAAATTTTTTGCACCGTTTGATATTTATACCAAAAATAGGAACAAATAATACAGGAATGCATTAAATTCTGTAACTTAAATAACCAGTATTAGGTTAGCTTTTTGCTCTGTTACTTATAGAAGATTATTGTTTGAATTGATTGTTTGAACTTGTTTTGTTTTTGAAAAAAGGGGCAGATAAAATAAGATTTCTTCTTCTTTCTGCCACCTTTCATTTTATGTATTCTTTCATATACTATGAGATATGGTTTTATTTTCTTTATCTTTTGGGTTTTAATGTAAAAAAAAAAAAAAAACGATTTTGGGGCTTTTAGAATCGATTCTGAATCGCCAGGACTAAGAATCTAGATTCTTTAAAAAAAATTGATTTTTTTCCTGCACCCCTATTTGGCGGTGATGTTTCGGGCGCCACTGGTCTAACATTAAATCAAACTGTTCCCTCCTGAAACAAGAAGATTTACCCGCTTCGTCCTTTTCGTGTCACGAGGGTCAATTTTAATTTTATCTGTGAAATAAAACAAACAGCTGTGTGGAGCAGAAAACATTTCATTGGACGTTCACTCCTGCTCCTTCACACCCTGGAGTTTGATTACGCTTTTAATTTCATAATAAGTGACAATTTGAAGAAGGATGTGATGGAGGACATGTCCTGCTGTACTTGTCCCCTCTGTCTTCAGTTTCCTGTTCACGTCTGTCTGCTCCAAGCTGACGATGGATCATTATCGAATATGCAAGCTCTGGAAAAAAATATTAATAATTGAATAGAGGTTGATTGAAAATAATTTGATTGTTATATTTTTATTTTCATAAAATCACCATCAGAATCATTGATGCCATTTAGAAATCAAGGTTGCAGCTGCTTCCATGACAAAGAATCAGCGTATTTATGTCTCATTCAAGGGAGGAAATGTGTACTGTATTACATGTAAGTGTTTTTGTCCAATAAAGACCAGCAAAACAAACTGTATGCTAGGCTTTTGATCTTAAGTAGAAGCAGATTTTTCAGATCTACAGTGTATCTTTGATCTGTCTCTCTTCAGCAGCTGGAGCTTATAGATGTCAAACAAATGGTTATGGTTCAAATGCTTCCATGGAAAGAAGCTGAACAAAAATAAATGAATACTGTAATTGCTGAATCAAAATGTTCACTTATCTGGAACACTAAGTTATGACTCACATTAGGTTAAACAAAGCTAGAGATAAAGAAAACATGTTTCAGAGGAGAACTTTTTGATCTGATAGGACCTGAAACAGCATGCTATCTTTAGAACATTAATGTCAATGTTTGTGTAGTTTTGTTCTTTGTAGGATTTATGGGCACAAATTCCAGTTATAAATATTTTTGTGCTTGTAAATCAAACTGCCTGGTTGTGAACTGAGCTTTGTAACCTTGCAAAAATAAATGTGTGCTTTGTTCATGTGTAGACAGGAATGTGTGTGTAAAAACTGTTTATTAAAAAAAATATAATAATAATAATAATAATGAATGCAATTTATAACACACTTTTCATTAATGAAAATCTCAAAGTGCTACAAAGTGCAACAGAATTAAATGTCAATAAAACAAGTAATAAAACAAGTAAAATCAATAACAGTATCAACTAAGATCAAAAGTAGAATCATGAGGAGGTAGAGTATGCTCGGTTGAAAAGAAAGGTCTTCAAGCCGCTCTTAAAGTCAACCACAGACTGTGGGGCTCTCAGACAGTCAGGAAGAGAGTTCCACAGGCGGGGGGCAGCCACACTGAAAGCCCGGTCTCCCATGGTCCTTAATTTGGTTCTCGGAATGTGAAGGAGATTACTGTTCTGTGACCGCAGCGACCGGGTGGATGAGTATGGAATAAGAATATCCTTCAGATAATCTGGTGAAGCTCCATGTAAGCATTGATGTGTAATGAGAGCAGTTTTGTACTGAATTCTGTAGGCGACAGGAAGCCAATGAAGGTTATGGAGAATGGGCGTAATATGTTCAAATTTACGAACTCTCAACAAGATCCTTGCTGCACTGTTTTGAATATATTGAAGTTTCTGAAGGTTTTTGCCAGGGATTCCAATAAACAGGGAGTTGCAGTAGTCGAGCCTGGAGGAGACAAAAGCATGGACCAGCTTCTCAGCATCGGAAAAAGTTAGGGATGGGCGAAGTCTGGAGATGTTTCGAAGATGGAAGAAGCAAGTTTTAAACAGAAGCTTAATGTGATTTTCAAATGTAAGATTGGAGTCCATTTTTATTCCAAGATTAGTAACAAAGGTGGAGAGGGGGATGTCTTGTCCAGAAAAGGAAAGTGTTGTTATAGGAGATGTTTGTACCTGGTGGGGGGTGCCAATCAGTGTGGCCTCAGTCTTGGAGCAGTTTATTGAAGAAAGTTCTGATTCATCCATGCCCTTATTGCCTCCTGGCAGGCAGAGAGGGCAATTAGTGAAGATGGAGATGACAAGGTGGAAGATGAGGATGCTCCAGTCCTGATGTAAAGCTGTGCATCGTCGGCATAACAGTGAAAAGAAATGTTGAACTGATTAATAATTTGACCTAAAGGCAGCATGTAAAGGGAAAACAGCAGGGGCCCCAGAACTGACCCCTGAGGGACACCACAGGAGACACAGACTGTCTGGGACGTGGCGTTGCCAAGACTAACACATTCCAGCCTATTGGAGAGGAAAGATTTGAACCAGTCCAGGACTGTGTCGCAGAGACCGACCTCCACATGAAGACGGTGGAGGAGGACACTATGGTCCACAGTGTCGAAGGCTGCAGTGAGGTCAAGGAGGACAAGGATGGAGGGAGAGCCAGTGTCAGCAGCCAAGAGGAGATAATAATAATAATAATAATAATTGTCTAATCTTGTCATCTGCGTATGTTTCCCATACACAGACGAAATTCGTCTCTGCATTTAACCCAACCACCTACCAGGCGGTGCAGTGAGCAGCCATAGAAGGCGCTCGGGGAGCTGGAGAAATAGGTGTGCACTCATAGACACCCCAAGATGTGTAGTGGCCGGGACGCGAACCCGCGTCCTTCGGGTCCCAAGTCAAACGCCCTAACCACTACACCATTGGTAACCCTCAGCAATGCAGTCTCTGTACTGTGAGCTGCCCTGAATCCAGACTGGAACTTCTCATACAGGGAGTGTTGTTGTAGGTGGTCCTGCAACTGAGCAGCAACAGCTTTTTCCAGCACTTTAGACAAAAAAGGGAGGTGTGAAATTGGGCGGTAATTAGAAAAAATGTCGGGATCCAAATTAGATTTTTTCAGAAGAGGCCTAATGATGGCAGTTTTTAGAGACAGTGGAACATGACCAGATTGTAGAGACTGATTTATTATTTGAGTGATTAGTGGGCCTATTGCAGAGTGATTGGTTTTTATGAGAGATGAGGGGAAAGGATCCAGGGCACAGGAAGAAGGCTTCATTTTCTTGATGATAGCCTCCACCTCACTCTGAACAACTTTGTCAAAGCTGTTTAGGGTCCCAGAATGCAGACGGGTAGGTGGAACACTGAGAACAGGGAGGTTGTGGAGCTGAGATCTGATAGTGTCAACTTTGGTTTTAAAAGACGAAAGAAACAGGTCGCATTTTTGAGCAGAGTCCTCAAGAGTTTGTTTAATGGGATTAATCCCATTAAACAAATGATGAGTTATTGTGGAGTTTCCAGGGCAGGTGTTGATGATGTTAGAATAATATTTGGAGCGTGCTTCTTTAAGAGAATAGGCGTACGCTTTCTGATGTTCTTTATATGCCTGCTTATGCACAGAGAGACCAGATGATTTTACACGTCTCTCAATAGCACGGCCAGTTGCCTTCATCTTGCGTAGCTCATCAGTGTACCAGGGGGCTGAACGCGAGAAAGACACCAGTCTTGTCTTCAAGGGGGCGTGTAGGTCCAGGAGCTCCCGAAGAGATTGGTTGTAGTAATCCACAGAGTCATCTGCAGAAGGATGATTGACAGCGGTCAGGGTGTGAAGATCAGCAGACAGAACATCAGGGGAAATGTTTTTAAGGTCACGGAACTGGATGGGTCGTTTTGGGTTTGAAGCAGGCGAAGATGAAGGCACTTCCAGGGAGATGACCCTGTGGTCTGAGACACCCAGGTCATATACAGATAAGTTATTGATGAGTACAGTGTCTGTAATCACCAAATCCAGAGTATGCCCCCTGCTGTGCGTAGGGGCGTCAACATGTTGAGTGAGATTAAGAGAGTCCAGAAGAGACTTAAAATCTGTTGCCAGAGGTGAAGAAGAATTGTCCACGTGGATATTTAAGTCGCCAAGAAAAATAGTCTTCACAGGGGAGGTGCAGAAAAAAGTGAGGAGGTCATGCATCTCTGAGTTAAATGAAACATGCGGTTTGGGAGGTCTATAAATTAATATAACATTCATCAGGAGTGGGGCTTTGAAGCTGAAAGCCAGACATTCAAAAGAAGAAAAGTCCTGAGAAGACAGATGAGACAATTTTAAATTACTGCGATAAATTACCGCCAGACCACCACCGCGGCCAGTGCTGCGGGCTCTCTGCAGATAACTGTATCCAGAGGGACACGCCTCATTCAGAGAACTGAACACATCTGGTTGATGCCAAGTCTCTGTAAGACACATGAGGTCCAAGTCCTTCTCCAGAATGTGATCATGAATTAAACATGACTTGTTGGATAGTGACTGCACATTGAAAAGTTCTAATTTAATACCAGTTGGAATAGGAGCTTTTTGAACCGGTTTAAGCAGACTGAAGTCCACTCCATGTTTTCCTCGCCACTTCGTGCGCAGTGGACTACAAGGACTACAAGGGCCTACAGACGCAGCGTTCTGATGACGACGTCGAGGTGCGACGCGTGCGACACGTCTTTCAGCCCAGACAGCACTAATCGAATCTGAGTTTGCTTGAGAATAAATGGTTTTCTTTCGAGAGCTTCTATGGATGTAACGAGGTCTACACAGAAGTCCCAGTTGTTTGATGGTGGAAATAGAAAGAGGAGTGGAGCAGTTGTTAAGTTCAAACAACTGCAAAGCTGAGTACGTCATCATCCACGAGCCGGTGGAGGCTAGCACAGAGCTAACCACTAGCAGCAGGCCCACAGCTCTGAGAAAGATATACAAGAAGCAGAGAGATGTAACTCGAACGAGCATTACCTTGAAGGAGTACAGGAGAGAGTCCAGAACAGTCCAGAGGACACAGGAATTCGAGAGAGACAGCAGGTAAGCAAACAATAAGTGCAGCTACGTGGTTCTCGAAGCTAAATTCGTGTTGAAGCTAGCGGGAGCTAGCAGCTCCTACTATTAAAATTCCGGTTAGACTAGTAAAGTTTTCTATCTAATGAATCCAGCAAAAAAGTCCAATCTTGGCTTCGCCACGATCTCCCATCCTGAGCAAGCACAATGGCATCAGTGGAAAGGAAAAACTCCCTTTTAGAAGGAAGAAACCTCTAGCAGAACCAGGCTCAGGACAAGCGGCCAACTGCTTTGACGGCAACTTATAATGTTTGCAGATCCATAACGCAGTCAGAAAAGACAGTTGCTCTAAAACTTAATCACAGAAAGGTAAAAAGGTAAAAATGCCCGCGTCCGTTCACACAGGTGCTGTACACAGGCTCGCGCCTGTCGCACTCTGCGTTCAAGAAAGGTAGAAAGAAAGGTAGAAATGTCTGCGTCCGTTCACACAGGTGCTGTACACAGGCTCACGCCTGTCGCACCCTGCGTTCAAGAAAGGTAGAAAGGTAGAAATGTCCGCGTCCGCTCGCACAGGTGTTGTGCACAGGTGCTGTACACAGGCTTGCGCCTGTCGCACTCTGTCGCACTCTGTGATCCAGAAAGGTAGAACAGTAGAAATGTCCAACAAGGCTCGGTGAAAAAATAGCAGAAAGTAACAAAAAAGGCTCAAGGAGCAAAAAGTACGAGGAGCAGCGGCAGCCAAGGTGCGCCCACGTCCGCTCACATGTGCTCTGTCTCTTTAGAGGAAATTTCATTCAAAAGTGGAACTGTACGCTCGGTTCGGGCTGTAACAGCGACCGACTGTCAACCCTAGCTGATGGACGAGTCTTTGACGTTTGACTAACGTCCAAACAGCTCTCAGGGGAATCATTACATTTCAGAATCTCCAGCAAGACTGAAGAAGAAACAGGAAATGGAACTTTTAAAGGGAGTTTGACCTAGATACTCAGTCCTTCCCGATTGGACAGTAGCTCAGGAAGGGGGAGTGAATCAGGAGGTTGAGAGGAAGAGGTCAAGAGGTTAGTTTAAGTCAGAAGGGGAGGATAAAGTGTTAGTTTTAGGTGCCAGCTTTTATGATAAAACTGATTAAAACTGTCTCAACACTTTAAACAAACACTGTTGACTTGTCACTTTGATTAAACAAGTCATTAAATTATCAACATATTCAACCTACTGATGATACTATTATAACAGGAGATTATTCTTATTATTATTAATTAGGACAAAAATAAAGAGTCTCTGGTTAAGGTGATTAGTGTCCTGAATTCAAACTAAATTAGATAAACGTGTCACCATCCTTCACTGCAGGTTTCAGAGAAAAAAAATGCACCATTACACATTCATAATAAAAGGATGTTCAGCTACTAATTCCAGTTTCAATTAAACAGAGTTTTGAACTATCAACATTGAATTCAATAATGCTCACTTAACACAAGGTTAATTTGATATAATTGAATTAACACAAAGTAAAATAATAAGATAGTCTCTTGTGATTTAATTTGTGTCTTTATTCAAATTAATAAAATAAAACAGTGTTAATGTGTTTTACTGAGATATTCAGTGAAAATGTGTTTCAATACAGTTCAGAGAGATGAAGGTGTATCATTACAATCCCCCTTATTGGAAATCATCGCCTGTCCATGGGGATGAGTTCCAACACAAAAGGATACCACCAAATGTCTCTGATCTTGATGTAATCCAGTAAACGGAAAAAAAAAATCCCATAATGTTTTTGGTAATTCCATATTGTTTGTAGGTAATCCTATTGCGGTAAAACTTTTAATCCTTTGGAAAACTGAGTCTGTAATCCCTTGGAAAACAAAGTTTATAATCCACAGCGGTAATTTCACAACGGTTAGAAATGTTGATTTAATCAGCAACAATTGTTTTTATCAGCATGTAGAGGGGATCCCTTGATTGACGCAACCCTTAGATGAAGGTTGGAGACCAATGTTGGAGTTGTAGGTCCCCACATTGAAGGTTGTTGCTGGTTGGTTTCCAGTCTGTGCCATTCTGGTTCTATGTGTTATGCATTTATGTGGTTGTAGGTGGGTTTATGAATGGAATTTTACATTAAGCATTACCTTTATGCACCTTGTGTGTAAGCTATCATGATTTAGATCAGCTACAGATTAAGGGGAGGGTCATGCTATAAGTTAGGTATAGGGATCTATACCTACAGAAGGTTCAGGAGGACTTCTGTAACGAAGGCCTACCCTACAAACTATTCCTCCATTCATAACTTAAAGTTAGAACTAAAATAAAAAAGAAAATATAGTTTGGTCTACTTGTCTGTTGTCCTTTAGAAGAATGACGTAGGTTTTTTGGTTTACCCTTTTAAATTTGGAGTCTATGGAAATACTTGTTCATAAAATTTAGGTAACCCCTCGAATAGAATTGTTCGAGTAGGTTAAATTTAAAAAGTGGTGAGATCAGTGTAGATTACAGTACCCAACGTAGCTTTAAACTACATTGACTCTTCACGGATTGAGGTTTAACAAAATGAACTGCATGCAGGCATATTTAAATCCATTGTAGTCTTTAACTAATATTAATGCAAAATGTCTTTTGGTTGGGAGTGTTCAGAAAACAATACCAAACTTCAACAATGAAAAAAGTAGTGATTAAGCAACTAGAAAACAATCTTTCACTGCTTCAACTCACTATGGTCGTCCGATTTCAACATGTAACACACAAAAACAAACAGGTATTAGCTTTGTAACCGATGTCAAATTAATCCTGCGGATTTAAACGTTTGTTAAGGTTAGTTTTTTGTTGTGGGTTTTTTAAACTTAGCGTTTCTAAGTTCTAGTTGGAGCTGTTTCTTTTAGCAACTAATATAGTTTGACCTATTTAGTTTACTTACTATCTTCTGCTTGGACGACCTTCATTCCCCATGAAGTCGGTGAGTTTGTGAGATCTTTGTCTTTTGTGGAGTTATTGAAGGCCTTGTAAGGTTTTATCTGGTTCCGATGTACCCATTTAACGATTGGCTCTTTGCTGCCTTTGCTGATTTTGATTTCGTAGAAAATTGAGGACACTTTGTCTGTTATCACATGTGGTCCAGCCCACGTGGGCATTAATTTGGGGTTGAGAGTTCCGGTCCCGGACTCTCCTTTCCCGGTTGTGGGGGTGAACGTATAGTACCAGACCCTGTCTCCCTCTTGGAGTTCCTCGTGACAGGCCTTTTGGTCATAGTACACCTTGCGTCCTTCAGCTGATTTTTCCAGGTTTTTCTGGGCAAAATCAAAAGTGTTTCTGAGGTGTTTATTCAAGTCTTTCATGTATCAACACCCCTTGACACAATCACACTGATAAAATGAAACACAAGACACAATGTTTTTAAACAAGGCCATATTTAAAGAGAATCTCATCACTCCATCAACTTTTCTGGGACGCAAAAATGTGAATGGGCTCCTCGTTAAAGTCAGGTGATCTCTGAGTGAATTCCTTCTCAGTGCGGCCAGCAACGGTTTCCTTACCTTTTTCTTTTTGATTTAAAAGACCGAGACTGGTGAATGGACACGAACAAATTTATTTTTTGAATCTTGATGTTTTTGAGCGCATAACTGCAAACTTTTTTTTTTTTTTTTTCTGTATGACTTTATTAAAGCACTTTGAATCACTGTGTGCCTTACGTTAAACATTTTGATAATTATTGCAGTATTGGTGTCTAATTCATTTTCAAATTCAAGATCTTTTTTATTGAATTTTTCATTTTTTTTCTTCAGACAACAACAACAACAAACAAAAACAACAACAAAAAAACACAACAATCAATCTAAGTTACAACATGTAGAAAATAATCCCTACCCAATCACTGCCAAAAGAAAAGGGAAAAAAATAAATAAAAGGTAAAATAGCCAAGAGACTGCATTAACCTGAATGAGTTGTGTTGTCAAAGAGACTGGAACAGATTCAGGAAAGGTCCCCAGACATTCTCAAATTTACCCTCTTTCTGTTGGAGTGTGAATCTGATTTTCTCCAGCTTTAAACAGGACATGATGTCAGCCAACCACTGAGCGTGAGTGGGTGGAAACGGTTCTTTCCACCTAAGCAAAATAGCTCGTCTGGCCAGGAGAGAGGTGAACGATATTACATGTTGTTGGTTTTTATTTAGGTTTGTCATGCCCTCTACAAGACCAAACAGAGCAATCAGTGGGTCAGGGTTCAGGCGTGTATCTAGTACATGTGATAAAGTCTGAAAGATTTCCCGCCAATATTTGTTCAGAGATGGGCAAAACCAAAACATATGGGAGAGAGAGGCTTCAGCATGTTTGCATCTCACACAGTATGGGCTGACATCAGGATACATAGAGGACAATTTCAGTTTAGAGATGTGAGCTCTGTGCACCACTTTAAATTGTATTTAAAGTGTGAAACGTCTGGGAACTAAACCCAGGGCCACACCATAAGTTTTAGAAATTTGGAATCTTAGACCTCCTCCTCTGTTTAACGATGGTTTCTCTCGTTTTACATAAATCGCCTCCTTCACACCCCTCTTAAACCACCTGTGCTCTCGGTCCAAAATATGTATATTCTGGTCCTCAAAAGATTGTCCCTTGTCTGTGAGATGGAGGTGAACAGCTGAGTTTTGTCCAGAGGAGGAGGCTCTCCTGTGTTGGGAAATTCTTCTGTGGATGGGCTGCTTAGTTTCTCCAATGTATAGGTCTGGACAGTCCTCGCTGCACTGGACTGCATACACTACACCACTCTGTTTGTGTGTGGGTGTTTTGTCCTTAGGATGCACCAGCCTCTGTCTGGGAGTCCTGCTGGGTTTGAAATGTACTGGGATGTTGTGTTTGTTGAAAATCCTTTTGAAATTCTCTGAGACTCCAGCAAAATAAGGGATGACAATGTTGTTGCCATTGTCATCCTTTATGTTGTTGGACTATCAGAGAATTTCAGAAGGATTGATAATCCAAATGGATTATGGAGCTTACTTATACTGTATAGCGCTTTCCAGCCCCCTATGAGGGGCCCCAAAGCTCTTCATAGTACCAGCCATCCATCCATTCATACACACATTCATACACCGATAGCTGTAGGCTGCCATGGAAGGCGCCAGCCAGTCCTACCGGGAGCAACTTGGGGTTAAGTGTCTTGCCCAGGGACACAATGAGGTATGTAGTGACTAGGGATCGAACCT
>JBBPBX010045176.1:0-27131 GCA_038048925.1 Garcialebias charrua
CCCTATATTATTACTACAGTTATATCTTAGTGATACATTATCCGATCTGCACGAGATTTATTGTGCTTTATCAGTGAACACTTCGACACACATTGATAATGGTATGTAAATTTTTACTCCATAGCGCCCCCTATATTATTACTACAGTTATATCTTAGTGATACATTATCCGATCTGCACGAGATTTATTGTGATTCATCAGTGAACACTTCTATACACATTGATAATGGTATGTAAATTTTTACTCCATAGCGCCCCCTATATTATTACTACAGTTATATCTCAGTGATACATTATCCAATCTGCACGAGATTTATTGTGCTTTATCAGTGAACACTTCGACACACATTGATAATGGTATGTAAATTTTTACTCCATAGCGCCCCCTATATTATTACTACAGTTATATCTTAGTGATACATTATCCGATCTGCACGAGATTTATTGTGCTTTATCAGTGAACACTTCGACACACATTGATAATGGTATGTAAATTTTTACTCCATAGCGCCCCCTATATTATTACTACAGTTATATCTTAGTGATACATTATCCGATCTGCACGAGATTTATTGTGATTCATCAGTGAACACTTCTATACACATTGATAATGGTATGTAAATTTTTACTCCATAGCGCCCCCTATATTATTACTACAGTTATATCTCAGTGATACATTATCCAATCTGCACGAGATTTATTGTGCTTTATCAGTGAACACTTCGACACACATTGATAATGGTATGTAAATTTTTACTCCATAGCGCCCCCTATATTATTACTACAGTTATATCTTAGTGATACATTATCCGATCTGCACGAGATTTATTATGATTCATCAGTGAACACTTCTACACACATTGATAATGGTATGTAAATTTTTACTCCATAGCGCCCCCTGTATTATTACTACAGTTATATCTTAGTGATACATTATCCGATCTGCACGAGATTTATTGTGCTTTATCAGTGAACACTTCGACACACATTGATAATGGTATGTAAATTTTTACTCCATAGCGCCCCCTATATTATTACTACAGTTATATCTTAGTGATACATTATCCGATCTGCACGAGATTTATTGTGATTCATCAGTGAACACTTCTATACACATTGATAATGGTATGTAAATTTTTACTCCATAGCGCCCCCTATATTATTACTACAGTTATATCTTAGTGATACATTATCCGATCTGCACGAGATTTATTGTGATTCATCAGTGAACACTTCTACACACATTGATAATGGTATGTAAATTTTTACTCCATAGCGCCCCCTATATTATTACTACAGTTATATCTTAGTGATACATTATCAGAGTCAGAGTCAGAGAGTCTTTATTGTCATTTGCACCGCATGTGGTACATGTGATGAAAACGAGATTATGTACACGGGGTCCCAGTTACATCCAACAACAAATGCAAGAGAAAAACAGTAATAACATCTAGAATTAACTAAGAAAAACATCAACTATTAATACACTAAGCCTAATATAGTGGGAATAAACAGCGGCACGAACATGATCTGCACGAGATTTACTATGCTTCATCAGTGAGACCTTGTGGACACATTGATATTGTGGTTTAACATATGACTCAAGAGCGCCCCCTAGATTATTCAAATTGTTATATCTCAGTGATACATCATCCGATCTAAACCAGATTTATTGTGTATCATCAGTGAGCCCTCGTGGACACATTGATATTGTGGTTTAACATATGACTCCAGAGCGCCCCTTAGATTATTCAAATCGTTATATCTTAGTGATACATCATCCGATCTAAACCAGATTTATTGTGCATCATCAGTGAGCCCTCGTGGACACATTGATATGGTGGGCTAACATTTGACTCAAGTGCGTCCCCTAGATTATTCAAACTGTTATATCTCAGTTATACATCATCCGATATTTACCAGATTTATTGTACATCATCAGTGAGCACTTCAACAGACATTGATACTGTGGTTTAACAGATAACTCCAGTGCGCCCCCTACATTATTTTTCAAACTGTTACATCTCATTGCTAGATCATCTGATCTGTTCTACATTTACTGTGTGTCACCAGTCAGCACTTCTAAACAAGTACCAATAATTGTTTTTAAGTGTTAATCTTCTTAAAAGCCTTGCTGTGTGCTCCTGTGGCAGACATTTGCAGCAGAGCTAAACGTAGGTGCGACCTATACACCAGTGCGACCTATCTAGGGATTTTTCCAATCTATTGGTGATAATTGGACAATGCGACTAATACACAGGTGCGACCTATACACCAGAAAATACTGTATATATTGTTGTTATTCGCTAACTGTTCTTGGCAAACGGGTGCTGGATGGGCATGAGAGAGTTCGAGGTGGTGACCAAGCAGATCAGCTGGAGGTCCCGTGGTCGACATAATAAGGCCGGAGCGGCGCTAAGCTGCGAGGACCTCAATGTTGCTTGCAGCTTTAATTATTATTATTATTATTATTATTATTATTACTAAACAGCCACTGGCCAAAAGGATGGCCCAGCACAGAAGATCAACATCATCAGGTCAGGACTCTGTGGTCTACACTCATCTCCAGGTCAGAGGTCACTCTTTCAGGGATGAAGATGTTCACATCCTTGATAGAGAGGAACGATGGTTTGAGAGAGGAGTAAAGGAGGCCATCTTTGTGAAAAGAAACCGTCCATCATTAAACAGAGGTGGAGGCCTCCGGGTTCAACTGTCCCCCTCTTACAATGCTGTTATTGCTAGTATCACTCAGCCCTCTGTGAATAGCAAACAACCATCAGGGTGCTAACGATCCATCGTTAGGCTGATGGTCCTCCTTGATCATGTGAGCAGCTGGTTTCAGCTGTCATCAGCCAACTGGTGAGAGGGTGCTATTTATAAGACTGAGCTGAATACAGCACCTCAGACTGAGCAGGGCTTAAAGACCTCTGGCCAGGGCCGGATTTCTGGCTTTTGACCAAACAGTTCACCTCAACCTTTGATTGATGGACAGCAATTACATCCAATCACATTGAAGCTCACGTTGTTTTGACCAATTACAAACAGGAAGGCGGTTCTTAGCGTGTGCGTGCGGCTTCACAGTCAAACCAATGCGGAGTTCGTTACACCGACAGGGACAAAAAATAGTTTTAGAAACAAGTGGCGCTCTGCCCTCCGTAACAGGAGGTAATTTCTTCTCCTCATGTGTCCGGCACCTCCTCTGACTGACGGATGTGTCCTCCCTTTCGAGCGAATCAGAGCTTAAGGTACGTGGGTCAAATGAGCGACCAGAAAAAGAGAGACGAAGAATAGCGGTTGGGCCGCTAGCGGGGAGAGGCTCACTTTACCGCGGTGAGAGAGAGAGAGAGAGCGTGGAGTCCGTTCATGTGTGTGCACGTGTTCTTTTTGAAGCGTGAGCTGCAGCCTCACTACAGCTCTTCCCTGTTCTAGGGCGGCCGTGGTGTAGTGGTAATGGCAGTCGTCTCCCGATCGGAAAGTTGGCGGTTCGACTCCCGGGACCCGCACCATGTGTCGTTGTGTCCTTGGGCAAGACACTTAACCCTGAGTTGCTCCCGGTAGGACTGGAAAGCACCTTGCATGGTAGTCTGCCGCCACCGGTTTATGAATGTGTGTAGCATTCAATATATGTGTAGCACTTTGAGATTTTCAGTAATGAAAAGTGCGTTATAAATTGAATTAATTATTATTATTATTAAATAAAACTCTGTTTGGCTGCACTCCATCTGCAGCGAATCAAAGCGCAGCCCCCCCCCTCCTTTCTGACGGAGGCTCCAACTTATTACTGCTGGAAAAATGAATGGTAAATGGAGCTTATTTATATAGCGCTTTCCAGCCCCCTGTGAGGAGCCCCAAAGCGCTTTACAATACCAACCATCCACCCATTCATTCACACATTCATACACCGGTAGTGGTAGCCTGCCTTGCAAGGCGCCATCCAGACCTACCGGGAGCAACTCCGGGTTAAGTGTCTTGCCCAGGGACACAACGACACATGGTGGGCGGACGCGGGATTCGAACCTCCAACCTTCTGATCGGGGGTCGACTGTCATTAGCACTGTGCCACGGCCGCCCCCGAAGAAAAAGACGCAGAAGTTGAACAGAGTTAAGTGCACAATAGTCAGTGAGAGCAGGGGTGACAGTTTAATTAAGGTTGATTTTCCCTCTGAGGAACATGAATAAATAAAGTTAAAGGGTTAAAACGTCTAATTCCAATAAGATGATGGGCGGCCGTGGTGTAGTGGTAATGGCAGTCGTCTCCCGATCGGAAAGTTGGCGGTTCGACTCCCGGGACCCGCACCATGTGTCGTTGTGTCCTTGGGCAAGACACTTAACCCTGAGTTGCTCCCGGTAGGACTGGAAAGCACCTTGCATGGTAGTCTGCCGCCACCGGTTTATGAATGTGTGTAGCATTCAATATGTGTAGCACTTTGAGATTTTCACTAATGAAAAGTGCGTTATAAATTGAATTAATTATTATTATTATTATTATAAAGTCTGTAGTTAAATAAAACAGGTTTTTGAGCTGCATGCATTCAACTGGGAGGTTACTTCTTGTTGCTCTCCAAACTAGTTATTGAATCAAGTTACTTATGTAGGTCAACATAGATGTTTAACCCTTTAAAATACACCAGAATACAGGAAATGGCATCTACTTTATTCCAAATTTTCTGGGGGAGGACCCCCAGAACCCCCCCACCAGTGTGCCTGTCCCCACCCCTTACAAATGCTTCTAATGCCAATACTGGTAAGACATTTTCATCAGAGTTTTAACAGTCTGTGTTCACATGAAACTTTTTCACTGCACAGAACATCTGTGTGTTGGTGCTGGAGATGACTCCAGCTCTTACTGTGAAAGTTATTTAGAATGCTGGGAGTCCTAACACCAGCTCTGTGGAACTTCCTTTTAGATTGTGATATTGAGTATTCTAAATTTATTGCAGATGAATTGACTGAAACGTGTCTGTTCAATGTGGCGTTGAGTCTTTTTGAGTTTTTTTTGCTGCAGGGCAGTTCTCTGGGGCACATATTTTACATTAAGTTCAGATACATTGAAACCTCATGTAAGTCTTTGTTACTTGAAGCTGAATTGTTTAAAACAGTTTGCACTTTTCAGAGAGCATTTTTAATAAACATTGGCAAAATGTTACGATTTTATTTTATCAACAACACAAAAAAGTTTCAGGCTCAGGATTTTTTTTTCACTTTAAGCCCTGGACTGAGGTACACAAAAGATAAAACGTTTCTACAATTTTTTTACTTTTTTTTTTTTTTTTTTTAATGTCCAGAGGACCAGACTTAGCTTTTTTAGATGTATTAAGTGTGTTTGTGAACTAGAATGAAAAACTGTGCATGGTTTTATCCAACAGAAAGCAGCCAGCAGAGAACCCACCTCAAATTGGAACCCAAGAGGGAAAACAAATAGAAATGGTCTCCACCTACAAATATCTAGGTTTCAACATTGACACTGAACTGTCTTTTAAAACCCACATCTCCAAAATGGCCACTAAACTCAAACTGAAGCTAGGTTTCTTCTTCAGAAACAAATCCTGCTTCTCATGCAAAGCCAGGAGAACATTAGTAGCTGCAACATTCATGCCAATACTAGATTATGGTGACGTGCTGTACATGAGTGCTGCATCAAAATACCTACAGTCCTTAGACTCCATTTACCACGGTGCCCTTCGGTTCATTACTGACTCCAGTTATCGCACTCATCACTGTGTGAGCTTTACGTAAATCTGGCTGGTCATCTCTCAGCACTCGCAGATACACTCACTGGATATCCTTCATCTACAAGACCCTCCTAAACCTAGTCCCGTCATACCTCACCTCCTTAATACAAACATCACACAGTCATTACTCCCTGCGCTCTAACGATTTAGTCCTCCTGTCAGTTCCTCCTGTCAGAACTGAACTAGGAAAAAGAGTTCAGCTTCTCCGTCCCCTCAGCCTGGAACAACTTACAGAAAGATCTGAAACTATCAACATTCATCTCTCCTGGATCCTTTATGTCAACCGTAGTAGAAAATGTCATCAAGAAACTTGACCATTGCAGATGTTTCTAACCATTACTTATCCAATATACATGTCATTGTTGATTTTTAACTTTATCTACCCAACTGATGTCTGTCTGCTTGTTTTGTATATAATGTCTATAGAAATCTGTCATATCCTGTTGGTTTTGAACTGTTGACATCTATTTATTATAATTGTAGTTTTCTTTATTTTATTTTTTGATAAATGCAAATGTTTATTGTCAATTACCATGTGACGTGTGCTGCTGACCACTTGACCAGGTCACCTTGTAAAAGAGATCTCGATCTCAACGGGCTCTACCTGGTAAAATAAAGGTGATTGATTGATTGATTGATTGATTGATTGATTGAAGACAGAAATCCGGGAAACAAAAGACGACTCGAGCAAACAATTCACTTGAGCTACTAACAGACAAACAGGAAGTGACACAATAAAATAAAAAAATATTCAATACAGAAACAACTGGACTTTATTTGTAACAGAAGACGTTTCGCTCTTCATCCGAGGAGCTTTCTCAATTCAAAGAGCAGAGAGTGTTCAGGTATTAAAGGCTGAGATAAGATACACACATACCTATGTAGATTGACAAATCACACCTTAACAGTAGGGGTCTCTTTGGGTCTTTGTTAGAATAATTCACAGGTGAGGCTCCTCTGTTCCCATCAGATGTGAAAACTGGCTGGGAAACGTCTGTTGTTACAAATCAAGTCCAGTTGTTTTTGTATTGAAAGTTTTTATTTGATCATGTCCTGGTGACTGAGAATCTTCACCAGCATGAAGTGACACGATACGTCTCACCACGGACGTGCAACGTTCAGCTCCAACAGAAGACAGGAAACTAAAAGTTATTATAAGTATATATCCCAACTTCCTGTTACTGACATAAATTCCTGACCGACATCCACTGTCCTGTATGTCCACTGACTGGACAGTCCACTGTCCTGTATGTCCACTGACTGGACAGTCCACTGTCCTGTATGTCCACTGACTGGAAAGTCCACTGTCCTGTATGTCCACTGACTGGACAGTCCACTGTCCTGTATGTCCACTGACTGGACAGTCCACTGTCCTGTATGTCCACTGACTGGACAGTCCACTGTCCTGTATGTCCACTGACTGGAAAGTCCACTGTCCTGCATGTCCACTGACTGGACAGTCCACTGTCCTGCATGTCCACTGACTGGAAAGTCCACTGTCCTGCATGTCCACTGACTGGACAGTCCACTGTCCTGCATGTCCACTGACTGGAAAGTCCACTGTCCTGCATGTCCACTGACTGGAAAATCCACTGTCCTGCATGTCCACTGACTGGACAGTCCACTGTCCTGCATGTCCACTGACTGGAAAGTCCACTGTCCTGTATGTCCACTGACTGGACAGTCCACTGTCCTGTATGTCCACTGACTGGACAGTCCACTGTCCTGCATGTCCACTGACTGGACAGTCCACTGTCCTGTATGTCCATTGACTGGACAGTCCACTGTCCTGCATGTCCACTGGACAGTCCACTGACTGGACAGTCCACTGTCCTGTATGTCCACTGACTGGACAGTCCACTGTCCTGTATGTCCACTGACTGGACAGTCCACTGTCCTGCATGTCCACTGACTGGACAGTCCACTGTCCTGTATGTCCACTGACTGGACAGTCCACTGTCCTGTATGTCCACTGACTGACGGTCCGCTGTCCTGCATGTCCACTGACTGGACAGTCCACTGTCCTGCATGTCCACTGACTGGACAGTCCACTGTCCTGCATGTCCACTGACTGGACAGTACACTGACTGGACAGTCCACTGTCCTGCATGTCCACTGACTGGACAGTCCACTGACTGACGGTCCGCTGTCCTGTATGTCCACTGACTGACGGTCCGCTGTCCTGCATGTCCACGGACTGGACAGTCCACTGTCCTGCATGTCCACTGACTGGACAGTCCACTGACTGGACAGTCCACTGTCCTGTATGTCCACTGACTGACGGTCCACTGTCCTGTATGTCCACTGACTGACGGTCCGCTGTCCTGTATGTCCACTGACTGACGGTCCGCTGTCCTGCATGTCCACGGACTGGACAGTCCACTGTCCTGCATGTCCACTGACTGGACAGTCCACTGACTGGACAGTCCACTGTCCTGTATGTCCACTGACTGACGGTCCGCTGTCCTGCATGTCCACTGACTGGACAGTCCACTGTCCTGCATGTCCACTGACTGGACAGTCCACTGTCCTGCATGTCCACTGACTGACGGTCCGCTGTCCTGCATGTCCACTGACTGGACAGTCCACTGTCCTGCATGTCCACTGACTGGACAGTCCACTGTCCTGCATGTCCACTGACTGACGGTCCGCTGAATGGACAGTCCACTGTCCTGTATGTCCACTGACTGGACAGTCCACTGACTGGACAGTCCACTGTCCTGTATGTCCACTGACTGACGGTCCGCTGAATGGACAGTCCACTGTCCTGTATGTCCACTGACTGGACAGTCCACTGACTGGACAGTCCACTGTCCTGCATGTCCACTGACTGACGGTCCGCTGAATGGACAGTCCACTGTCCTGTATGTCCACTGACTGACGGTCCGCTGAATGGACAGTCCACTGTCCTGCATGTCCACTGACTGACGGTCCGCTGAATGGACAGTCCACTGTCCTGTATGTCCACTGACTGGACAGTTCACTGACTGGACAGTCCACTGTCCTGTATGTCCACTGACTGACGGTCCGCTGTCCTGCATGTCCACTGACTGGACAGTCCACTGTCCTGCATGTCCACTGACTGGACAGTCCACTGTCCTTCATGTCCACTGACTGACGGTCCGCTGTCCTGCATGTCCACTGACTGGACAGTCCACTGTCCTGCATGTCCACTGACTGGACAGTCCACTGTCCTGCATGTCCACTGACTGACGGTCCGCTGAATGGACAGTCCACTGTCCTGTATGTCCACTGACTGGACAGTCCACTGACTGGACAGTCCACTGTCCTGCATGTCCACTGACTGGACAGTCCACTGTCCTGCATGTCCACTGACTGGACAGTCCACTGTCCTGTATGTCCACTGACTGACGGTCCGCTGTCCTGCATGTCCACTGACTGGACAGTCCACTGTCTTGCATGTCCACTGACTGGACAGTCCACTGTCCTGCATGTCCACTGACTGGTCAGTCCACTGTCCTGTATGTCCACTGTCCTGACGGCCCGCTGTCCTGTATGTCCACTGACTGGACAGTCCACTGTCCTGACGGTCCACTGTCCTGTATGTCCACTGACTGGACAGTCCACTGTCCTGATGGCCCGCTGTCCTGTATGTCCACTGACTGGACAGTCCACTGTCCTGTATGTCCACTGACTGGACAGTCCACTGTCCTAACGGTCCACTGACTGGACAGTCCACTGTACTGACGGTCCGCAGTCCTGACAGTCCACTGTCCTGCATGTCCACTGATTGGACAGTCCACTGTCCTGCATGTCCACTGACTGGACAGTCCACTTTCCTGCATGTCCACTGTCCTGACGGTCCGCAGTCCTGCATGTCCATCGACTGGACAGTCCACTGTCCTGACAATCCACTGTCCTGACAGTCCACTGTCCTGCATGCCCACTGACTGGACAGTCCTCTGTCCTGCATGTCCACTGACTGGACAGTCCACTGTCCTGACGGCCCGCTGTCCTGCATGTCCATCGACTGGACAGTCCACTGTCCTGACGGTCCGCTGTCCTGCATGTCCATCGACTGGACAGTCCACTGTCCTGTATGTCCACTAACTGGACAGTCCACTGTCCTGACGGTCCGCTGTCCTGTATGTCCACTGACTGGACAGTCCACTGTCCTGACGGCCCGCTGTCCTGTATGTCCACTGACTGGACATTCCACTGTCCTGACAGTCCCCTGTCCTGACAGTCCACGGTCCTGACGGTCCGCAGTCCTGCATGTCCATCGACTGGACAGTCCACTGTCCTGACAATCCACTGTCCTGACAGTCCACTGTCCTGCATGTCCACTGACTGGACAGTCCACTGTCCTGACGGTCCGCTGTCCTGCATGTCCATCAACTGGACAGTCCACTGTCCTAACGGTCCACTGACTGGACAGTCCACTGTCCTGACGGTCCACTGTCCTGACGGTCCGCAGTCCTGCATGTCCATCGACTGGACAGTCCACTGTCCTGAAGTCCACTGTCCTGCATGTCCACTGACTGGACAGTCCACTGTCCTGCATGTCCACTGACTGGACAGTCCACTGTCCTGACGGTCCGCTGTCCTGTATGTCCATCGACTGGACAGTCCACTGACTGGACAGTCCACTGTCCTGTATGTCCATCAACCTTTAATTTCAAAGCTTGACTTGTTCTATTTCCAGCTTAAATTCTCAAGTTTCTATTGGTTGTTTTTCTCTAATTTGGCTCACCTGACTCACCTGTTCTCAGTCTGCAGGTAGCTTAAAGAAGGTTTGCCTTTGTTTGAAACAAGCAGGAATCTAATTGCTACACTTCTGGCCCCTCTCATCTGTGCAGGTATCTATGCTGTTACCTGAGTGTAGCTCCACCCCCTCCAACCTGGACTCCGTGTTGAACAGTTTCACCAGCTACTACCTGATCAGGAAGCTGCCAGTATACGAACTGCTAGACCAAGACTTCCTGCAGAGCGCCGTGTACCAGGGTAACAACACACCTGTACATCATTTATGAAAAATGCACATCTGTCATCATCCAAATGCACCTGTTATCTACTCACTTCAGTTTTCTAAACACACCTGTTATCTACTCACTTCAGTTTTCTAAACACATCTGTTATCTACTCACTTCAGTTTTCTAAACGCACCTGTTATCTACTCACTTCAGTTTTCTAAATGCACCTGTTATCTACTCACTTCAGTTTTCTAAATGCACCTGTTATCTACTCACTTCAGTTTTCTAAATGCACCTGTTATCTACTCACTTCAGTTTTCTAAATGCACCTGTTATCTACTCACTTCAGTTTTCTAAATGCACCTGTTATCTACTCACTTCAGTTTTCTAAATGCACCTGTTATCTACTCACTTCAGTTTTCTAAATGCACCTGTTATCTACTCACTTCAGTTTTCTAAATGCACCTGTTATCTACTCACTTCAGTTTTCTAAACACACCTGTTATCTACTCACTTCAGTTTTCTAAACGCACCTGTTATCTACTCACTTCAGTTTTCTAAACACACCTGTTATCTACTCACTTCAGTTTTCTAAACACACCTGTTATCTACTCACTTCAGTTTTCTAAATGCACCTGTTATCTACTCGCTTCAGTTTTCTAAATGCACCTGTTATCTACCCACTTCAGTTTTCTAAACACACCTGTTATCTACTCACTTCAGTTTTCTTAATGCACCTGTTATCTACTCACTTCAGTTTTCTAAATACAAGATACAAGATACAAGAAGGTTTATTAACATTGCATCAATTTTCACCAATACAACGTAAATATGTAGTTACAGTCATCCAGGAGAGAGAATGAGTGCAAAAAGCTGCAGCTCAACAAAGCACATGACATGTTTATCAACACATGATATGTTTATCAACACATGATATGCTTATAGCGCGGCCGCTCTCATCTGTCCCCAGATGAAGGTCAAAAGCAGGAAAACAGGCAAAGACACGGGGTTTTACAGCATTGATATTAAAAAAAGATGAATCACATTTTGTCTTCAAGACACCGCGTGATCCAGTAAAAACCATATCAAAAAGCACATTTAGTTACAATAACAAATTGAGAGACGGCAGGCAAGGAGATAGAGTCTGTGAGTAATTTCAGACAAACACAAAGTTCAGCAGATGTGCAGCTGGGCGTTATCTGAGGCTGCACAGAAATCTCTGGGGGGGGGCAGCAGGTCTCTTCAGCTCCACACTCCCAGGAGAATGGCTTCCGACAGCCTTCTTTTCAAGGACATGTACAGAAGCCAGATAATATTCTTGTTTGTTATCCAATAGACCACAGTGTTCTTTTCCACTGCCGCCATCAAGTCTGTGGTGCTGTTTCATGGCCGAAAAAAATCCAAGTAATATGTGGTTCCGCTCCGCTCCGCTCTATGAACTCCCATCTGTCCCTTGATTGATCCGGGGTGGCTGTAAACAAGTCCCAAAACGCACAGCAGGTCCGCGGTGATCCACCACCGCTCCAAGCGAGCGATTGAGCTCATACAACAGCTGGGATGAGGAGCTCACGGCCCGGTTCAGAGAATTTTGCTGATCAGGTAGTGCCGACAGCGCGCTGATAGCTGCCGAAGCCTCCCTCAGTTTCCAGTAACAAACAACTCCGCTTACGCCAAAAAACAGAGCAGTTGCTACCAATATTCCAATAATCCACAAATCCTCCACGTCTTCGACACTTAAGACGGTCAGACACATGGGCTGCCACTGACCCCACGAGTCCAGCACGTATCCAGCCGCGTGTGTGTCGGAGGGACAGACAGCTTCTCCTGGCACGGTCCGCTTCGTGGAAAAAATCTTATCCATTGAAGAAACAGCCCAATTTATTAATTCCATATTGGTTCGAGTGAGCGCTGAAGGGTCGCAGACGAGACGAAAAGCAAGCAGGGAGTAGGAAAAACTTAGGGAGGGAAGAGCAGAAAGATATGCGACCTGCCTTGCCGAGTGCCGGAAGAAGAAATGCACCTGTTATCTACTCACTTCAGTTTTCTAAATGCACCTGTTATCTACTCACTTCAGTTTTCTAAACTCACCTGTTATCTACTCACTTCAGTTTTCTAAACACACCTGTTATCTACTCACTTCAGTTTTCTAAACACATCTGTTATCTACTCACTTCAGTTTTCTAAACGCACCTGTTATCTACTCACTTCAGTTTTCTAAACGCACCTGTTATCTACTCACTTCAGTTTTCTAAACGCACCTGTTATCTACTCACTTCAGTTTTCTAAATGCACCTGTTATCTACTCACTTCAGTTTTCTAAATGCACCTGTTATCTACTCACTTCAGTTTTCTAAATGCACCTGTTATCTACTCACTTCAGTTTTCTAAATGCACCTGTTATCTACTCACTTCAGTTTTCTAAATGCACCTGTTATCTACTCACTTCAGTTTTCTAAATGCACCTGTTATCTACTCACTTCAGTTTTCTAAATGCACCTGTTATCTACTCACTTCAGTTTTCTAAATGCACCTGTTATCTACTCACTTCAGTTTTCTAAATGCACCTGTTATCTACTCACTTCAGTTTTCTAAATGCACCTGTTATCTACTCACTTCAGTTTTCTAAATGCACCTGTTATCTACTCACTTCAGTTTTCTAAACACACCTGTTATCTACTCACTTCAGTTTTCTAAACACACCTGTTATCTACTCACTTCAGTTTTCTAAATGCACCTGTTATCTACTCACTTCAGTTTTCTAAATGCACCTGTTATCTACTCACTTCAGTTTTCTAAACACACCTGTTATCTACTCACTTCAGTTTTCTAAATGCACCTGTTATCTACTCACTTCAGTTTTCTAAATGCACCTGTTATCTACTCACTTCAGTTTTCTAAATGCACCTGTTATCTACTCACTTCAGTTTTCTAAATGCACCTGTTATCTACTCACTTCAGTTTTCTAAATGCACCTGTTATCTACTCACTTCAGTTTTCTAAATGCACCTGTTATCTACTCACTTCAGTTTTCTAAATGCACCTGTTATCTACTCACTTCAGTTTTCTAAATGCACCTGTTATCTACTCACTTCAGTTTTCTAAACACACCTGTTATCTACTCACTTCAGTTTTCTAAATGCACCTGTTATCTACTCACTTCAGTTTTCTAAATGCACCTGTTATCTACTCACTTCAGTTTTCTAAATGCACCTGTTATCTACTCACTTCAGTTTTCTAAACACACCTGTTATCTACTCACTTCAGTTTTCTAAACTCACCTGTTATCTACTCACTTCAGTTTTCTAAATGCACCTGTTATCTACTCACTTCAGTTTTCTAAATGCACCTGTTATCTACTCACTTCAGTTTTCTAAACGCACCTGTTATCTACTCACTTCAGTTTTCTAAATGCACCTGTTATCTACTCACTTCAGTTTTCTAAACACACCTGTTATCTACTCACTTCAGTTTTCTAAACGCACCTGTTATCTACTCACTTCAGTTTTCTAAACACACCTGTTATCTACTCACTTCAGTTTTCTAAACGCACCTGTTATCTACTCACTTCAGTTTTCTAAATGCACCTGTTATCTACTCACTTCAGTTTTCTAAACACACCTGTTATCTACTCACTTCAGTTTTCTAAACACACCTGTTATCTACTAAATTCAGTTTTCTAAACGCACCTGTTATCTACTCACTTCAGTTTTCTAAACTCACCTGTTATCTACTCACTTGTTTTCTAAATGCACCTGTTATCTACTCACTTCAGTTTTCAAAACGCACCTGTTATCAACTCACTTCAGTTTTCTAAACTGTTATCTACTCACTTCAGTTTTCTAAATGCACCTGTTATCTACTCACTTCAGTTTTCTAAATGCACCTGTTATCTACTCACTTCAGTTTTCTAAATACACCTGTTATCTACTCACTTCAGTTTTCTAAATGCACCTGTTATCTACTCACTTCAGTTTTCTAAATGCACCTGTTATCTACTCACTTCAGTTTTCTAAATGCACCTGTTATCTACTCACTTCAGTTTTCTAAATGCACCTGTTATCTACTCACTTCAGTTTTCTAAACACACCTGTTATCTACTCACTTCAGTTTTCTAAATGCACCTGTTATCTACTCACTTCAGTTTTCTAAACACACCTGTTATCTACTCACTTCAGTTTTCTAAACGCACCTGTTATCTACTCACTTCAGTTTTCTAAATGCACCTGTTATCTACTCACTTCAGTTTTCTAAACTCACCTGTTATCTACTCACTTCAGTTTTCTAAATGCACCTGTTATCTACTCACTTCAGTTTTCTAAATGCACCTGTTATCTACTCACTTCAGTTTTCTAAATGCACCTGTTATCTACTCACTTCAGTTTTCTAAATGCACCTGTTATCTACTCACTTCAGTTTTCTAAACGCACCTGTTATCTACTCACTTCAGTTTTCTAAATGCACCTGTTATCTACTCACTTCAGTTTTCTAAATGCACCTGTTATCTACTCACTTCAGTTTTCTAAATGCACCTGTTATCTACTCACTTCAGTTTTCTAAATGCACCTGTTATCTACTCACTTCAGTTTTCTAAATGCACCTGTTATCTACTCACTTCAGTTTTCTAAATGCACCTGTTATCTACTCACTTCAGTTTTCTAAATGCACCTGTTATCTACTCACTTCAGTTTTCTAAATGCACCTGTTATCTACTCACTTCAGTTTTCTAAATGCACCTGTTATCTACTCACTTCAGTTTTCTAAATGCACCTGTTATCTACTCACTTCAGTTTTCTAAATGCACCTGTTATCTACTCACTTCAGTTTTCTAAACGCACCTGTTATCTACTCACTTCAGTTTTCTAAATGCACCTGTTATCTACTCACTTCAGTTTTCTAAACGCACCTGTTATCTACTCACTTCAGTTTTCTAAATGCACCTGTTATCTACTCACTTCAGTTTTCTAAACGCACCTGTTATCTACTCACTTCAGTTTTCTAAATGCACCTGTTATCTACTCACTTCAGTTTTCTAAATGCACCTGTTATCTACTCACTTCAGTTTTCTAAATGCACCTGTTATCTACTCACTTCAGTTTTCTAAATGCACCTGTTATCTACTCACTTCAGTTTTCTAAATGCACCTGTTATCTACTCACTTCAGTTTTCTAAATGCACCTGTTATCTACTCACTTCAGTTTTCTAAATGCACCTGTTATCTACTCACTTCAGTTTTCTAAATGCACCTGTTATCTACTCACTTGTTTTCTAAATGCACCTGTTATCTACTCACTTCAGTTTTCTAAATGCACCTGTTATCTACTCACTTCAGTTTTCTAAATGCACCTGTTATCTACTCACTTCAGTTTTCTAAATGCACCTGTTATCTACTCACTTCAGTTTTCTAAATGCACCTGTTATCTACTCACTTCAGTTTTCTAAACGCACCTGTTATCTACTCACTTCAGTTTTCTAAATGCACCTGTTATCTACTCACTTCAGTTTTCTAAATGCACCTGTTATCTACTCACTTCAGTTTTCTAAACACACCTGTTATCTACTCACTTCAGTTTTCTAAACTCACCTGTTATCTACTCACTTCAGTTTTCTAAACACACCTGTTATCTACTCACTTCAGTTTTCTAAATGCACCTGTTATCTACTCACTTCAGTTTTCTAAACGCACCTGTTATCTACTCACTTCAGTTTTCTAAATGCACCTGTTATCTACTCACTTCAGTTTTCTAAATGCACCTGTTATCTACTCACTTGTTTTCTAAACACACCTGTTATCTACTCACTTCAGTTTTCTAAACACACCTGTTATCTACTCACTTCAGTTTTCTAAATGCACCTGTTATCTACTCACTTCAGTTTTCTAAATGCACCTGTTATCTACTCACTTCAGTTTTCTAAATGCACCTGTTATCTACTCACTTCAGTTTTCTAAATGCACCTGTTATCTACTCACTTCAGTTTTCTAAACACACCTGTTATCTACTCACTTCAGTTTTCTAAATGCACCTGTTATCTACTCACTTCAGTTTTCTAAACACACCTGTTATCTACTCACTTCAGTTTTCTAAACGCACCTGTTATCTACTCACTTCAGTTTTCTAAATGCACCTGTTATCTACTCACTTCAGTTTTCTAAACGCACCTGTTATCTACTCACTTCAGTTTTCTAAATGCACCTGTTATCTACTCACTTCAGTTTTCTAAATGCACCTGTTATCTACTCACTTCAGTTTTCTAAATGCACCTGTTATCTACTCACTTCAGTTTTCTAAATACACCTGTTATCTACTCACTTCAGTTTTCTAAATGCACCTGTTATCTACTCACTTCAGTTTTCTAAATGCACCTGTTATCTACTCACTTCAGTTTTCTAAATGCACCTGTTATCTACTCACTTCAGTTTTCTAAATGCACCTGTTATCTACTCACTTCAGTTTTCTAAATGCACCTGTTATCTACTCACTTCAGTTTTCTAAATGCACCTGTTATCTACTCACTTCAGTTTTCTAAACACACCTGTTATCTACTCACTTCAGTTTTCTAAACACACCTGTTATCTACTCACTTCAGTTTTCTAAACGCACCTGTTATCTACTCACTTCAGTTTTCTAAACGCACCTGTTATCTACTCACTTCAGTTTTCTAAACACACCTGTTATCTACTCACTTCAGTTTTCTAAACGCACCTGTTATCTACTCACTTCAGTTTTCTAAACACCTGTTATCTACTCACTTCAGTTTTCTAAATGCACCTGTTATCTACTCACTTCAGTTTTCTAAACGCACCTGTTATCTACTCACTTCAGTTTTCTAAATGCACCTGTTATCTACTCACTTCAGTTTTCTAAACGCACCTGTTATCTACTCACTTCAGTTTTCTAAATGCACCTGTTATCTACTCACTTGTTTTCTAAATGCACCTGTTATCTACTCGTTTTCTAAATGCACCTGTTATCTACTCACTTCAGTTTTCTAAATACACCTGTTATCTACTCACTTCAGTTTTCTAAATGCACCTGTTATCTACTCACTTCAGTTTTCTAAATGCACCTGTTATCTACTCACTTCAGTTTTCTAAATGCACCTGTTATCTACTCACTTCAGTTTTCTAAATGCACCTGTTATCTACTCACTTCAGTTTTCTAAATGCACCTGTTATCTACTCACTTCAGTTTTCTAAATGCACCTGTTATCTACTCACTTCAGTTTTCTAAATGCACCTGTTATCTACTCACTTCAGTTTTCTAAATGCACCTGTTATCTACTCACTTCAGTTTTCTAAACTGCACCTGTTATCTACTCACTTCAGTTTTCTAAATGCACCTGTTATCTACTCACTTCAGTTTTCTAAACACACCTGTTATCTACTCACTTCAGTTTTCTAAACTCACCTGTTATCTACTCACTTCAGTTTTCTAAATGCACCTGTTATCTACTCACTTCAGTTTTCTAAATGCACCTGTTATCTACTCACTTCAGTTTTCTAAACACACCTGTTATCTACTCACTTCAGTTTTCTAAATGCACCTGTTATCTACTCACTTCAGTTTTCTAAACACACCTGTTATCTACTCACTTCAGTTTTCTAAATGCACCTGTTATCTACTCACTTCAGTTTTCTAAATGCACCTGTTATCTACTCACTTCAGTTTTCTAAACGCACCTGTTATCTACTCACTTCAGTTTTCTAAATGCACCTGTTATCTACTCACTTCAGTTTTCTAAATGCACCTGTTATCTACTCACTTGTTTTCTAAATGCACCTGTTATCTACTCACTTCAGTTTTCTAAATGCACCTGTTATCTACTCACTTCAGTTTTCTAAATGCACCTGTTATCTACTCACTTCAGTTTTCTAAATGCACCTGTTATCTACTCACTTCAGTTTTCTAAATGCACCTGTTATCTACTCACTTCAGTTTTCTAAATGCACCTGTTATCTACTCACTTCAGTTTTCTAAATGCACCTGTTATCTACTCACTTCAGTTTTCTAAATGCACCTGTTATCTACTCACTTCAGTTTTCTAAACTCACCTGTTATCTACTCACTTCAGTTTTCTAAACGCACCTGTTATCTACTCACTTCAGTTTTCTAAATGCACCTGTTATCTACTCACTTCAGTTTTCTAAATGCACCTGTTATCTACTCACTTCAGTTTTCTAAATGCACCTGTTATCTACTCACTTCAGTTTTCTAAATGCACCTGTTATCTACTCACTTCAGTTTTCTAAATGCACCTGTTATCTACTCACTTCAGTTTTCTAAATGCACCTGTTATCTACTCACTTCAGTTTTCTAAATGCACCTGTTATCTACTCACTTCAGTTTTCTAAATGCACCTGTTATCTACTCACTTCAGTTTTCTAAATGCACCTGTTATCTACTCACTTCAGTTTTCTAAATGCACCTGTTATCTACTCACTTCAGTTTTCTAAATGCACCTGTTATCTACTCACTTCAGTTTTCTAAACTCACCTGTTATCTACTCACTTCAGTTTTCTAAACGCACCTGTTATCTACTCACTTCAGTTTTCTAAACTCACCTGTTATCTACTCACTTCAGTTTTCTAAACACACCTGTTATCTACTCGCTTCAGTTTTCTAAATACATCTGTTATCTACTCACTTCAGTTTTCTAAACGCACCTGTTATCTACTCACTTCAGTTTTCTAAATGCACCTGTTATCTACTCACTTCAGTTTTCTAAATGCACCTGTTATCTACTCACTTCAGTTTTCTAAATGCACCTGTTATCTACTCACTTCAGTTTTCTAAATGCACCTGTTATCTACTCACTTCAGTTTTCTAAATGCACCTGTTATCTACTCACTTCAGTTTTCTAAATGCACCTGTTATCTACTCACTTCAGTTTTCTAAATGCACCTGTTATCTACTCACTTCAGTTTTCTAAATGCACCTGTTATCTACTCACTTCAGTTTTCTAAATGCACCTGTTATCTACTCACTTCAGTTTTCTAAATGCACCTGTTATCTACTCACTTCAGTTTTCTAAATGCACCTGTTATCTACTCACTTCAGTTTTCTAAATGCACCTGTTATCTACTCACTTCAGTTTTCTAAACACACCTGTTATCTACTCACTTCAGTTTTCTAAATGCACCTGTTATCTACTCACTTCAGTTTTCTAAATGCACCTGTTATCTACTCACTTCAGTTTTCTAAATGCACCTGTTATCTACTCACTTCAGTTTTCTAAACACACCTGTTATCTACTCACTTCAGTTTTCTAAACTCACCTGTTATCTACTCACTTCAGTTTTCTAAACACACCTGTTATCTACTCACTTCAGTTTTCTAAATGCACCTGTTATCTACTCACTTCAGTTTTCTAAACGCACCTGTTATCTACTCACTTCAGTTTTCTAAACGCACCTGTTATCTACTCACTTCAGTTTTCTAAATGCACCTGTTATCTACTCACTTGTTTTCTAAATGCACCTGTTATCTACTCACTTCAGTTTTCTAAATGCACCTGTTATCTACTCACTTCAGTTTTCTAAATGCACCTGTTATCTACTCACTTCAGTTTTCTAAATGCACCTGTTATCTACTCACTTCAGTTTTCTAAACACACCTGTTATCTACTCACTTCAGTTTTCTAAATGCACCTGTTATCTACTCACTTCAGTTTTCTAAATGCACCTGTTATCTACTCACTTCAGTTTTCTAAATGCACCTGTTATCTACTCACTTCAGTTTTCTAAATGCACCTGTTATCTACTCACTTCAGTTTTCTAAATGCACCTGTTATCTACTCACTTCAGTTTTCTAAATGCACCTGTTATCTACTCACTTCAGTTTTCTAAATGCACCTGTTATCTACTCACTTCAGTTTTCTAAATGCACCTGTTATCTACTCACTTCAGTTTTCTAAATGCACCTGTTATCTACTCACTTCAGTTTTCTAAATGCACCTGTTATCTACTCACTTCAGTTTTCTAAATGCACCTGTTATCTACTCACTTCAGTTTTCTAAATGCACCTGTTATCTACTCACTTCAGTTTTCTAAATGCACCTGTTATCTACTCACTTCAGTTTTCTAAATGCACCTGTTATCTACTCACTTCAGTTTTCTAAATGCACCTGTTATCTACTCACTTCAGTTTTCTAAATGCACCTGTTATCTACTCACTTCAGTTTTCTAAACTCACCTGTTATCTACTCACTTCAGTTTTCTAAACTCACCTGTTATCTACTCACTTCAGTTTTCTAAACTCACCTGTTATCTACTCACTTCAGTTTTCTAAATGCACCTGTTATCTACTCACTTCAGTTTTCTAAATACACCTGTTATCTACTCACTTCAGTTTTCTAAATGCACCTGTTATCTACTCACTTCAGTTTTCTAAACACACCTGTTATCTACTCACTTCAGTTTTCTAAACACATCTGTTATCTACTAGATTCAGTTTTCTAAACACATCTGTTATCTACTCACTTCAGTTTTCTATACTCACCTGTTATCTACAGTGTTGTTTTCGTTGACGTAACGCTGACGTAAATTTTTCGTTAACGCCCCCTTTTTTCATGACAATAACGAAACGGTAACTAAATAATCATTGCTCTTTAATGATTAAAACGTGACGAAATGTGTGTGAGTTTTCGTTAGACGAGACGAGACTGAACGAAAATGTTTCGTTCAATCAATAATTTATATTTCTGCCCAAGTGCCCATATTATATTCTGTGTCGGAAAGTCAGCTGTTTGGTCACGCCCACCACCGCAGTGTTGATGCAGCATGGCCACGCGCTGCGCGCCGCTCACCTGTGACTTCCTTTTCAAACTGGACCATGGAAGATCCTGCAGCAGCATGTTGCACGAAGGAGCTCGGTCGGTGGCCGGCCGGCCGCCAGCCCAGAAAAGATTTATGGACTTATTTTGTATTCAGCCCAACTGTGAGAAGAGAAGAACCGAATGTATGTATTTTTTTATAAATCCTGTCCTTGTTTGAAGCTGTTTGGTTATAGAATTGTCGCTGCTGTGTGTGTGGGTCAGGTTCTGGTTCTGTTTGTTTGGACTCACTGCTGACTTGTCACAGAATAGCGCATTCACGTTTGACCTCCGCGTCAACTTTTTGCCTAATAAGCTCATTTATAAAACTGCGAGGAAGTGCTGTGTTGTGTAGTTATTGCATTTGAAGCGGGTAAACAAGCATATGCTGTCAGAAACTTTTTCTGCTCAGTGGTTTGGTGTGTCCAGGATCTGCTGTGGACCGAACGGTTCCGAGAGAGTCCGTCATTGTTTTCGACAGTTGAATCGCTGTGTTGCTGAGCGTTGAGCTTAGTGTAACTGTAGAATGTGATTTGCTATATTTCAGAATTTTACTGCTCTGTTTATAAGCGTTTTTATGTGTTGAAAAGTCCGGAAACTTTTGCTAACTGATAGCTACTTTCTGTTCAAAATGGCCGTGGCGTTTGTTTATGTATTGTGATTGGTTGTCGGGGCTGTAGAGACACACTGTGATAGGTCAGAGGGAAAGAACTACAACTCCCATGACTACTTGAGTTAAGAACTCAGCCGTGACTCACTCGCCGGAGAAAAAGCCGTTCTTTTTCTTCAGAGAGTAAATAAATGAAGTTATTTCAGCGTTTGTCACATGCAGGTACAAAACTCATCCAAAAAGTGGATTTTTATCGTGTTGTTCAGTAACCATCGTGATTAAAATAAAAACTACCTCTCCCTTCGAGATGATGACTGGTCGACAAAACAGCTGACTTGATTTATAATAACTGCATAAAGTATTGTCAGATAAATTCTATAATCTTCAGTGACAAACTCAGTGCTCCATTTATTATTATTTTGATTTGGATTATGAATTGTGCAATAGAATAACGAGCAAAAAATAAAAAAATAGACTTTCTGAACTATAATTATACAATTCCCTTCTTTTTCATTTATTCATTTTTTTTTACCCAGTGTCATTTTCTTTTTGGCCTTGACAACCCAAATATTGTGGACTTGAACTTTTTTTATCGGCTGTCATGCCTGCAAAAGTGAAAATAATATTGTGACAAATGAGGCCTGATCCACCCACAGATGTAATCCTCTTTGACGTGACCCAATCTCATTTAAATGGGGGGCTCTCTTTTTTCACTAAGTGCAGATATTTCTGTCGTTCTGTGGAGGACGTGTGAAGCGATGCAGGCAGCAGTGTGTTATGTTTTAATTGGTTATCTATAGTGTTTATTTATAACATTTCAAAAACACTTAACAATTTCAGACCTAACGTTTTGCACAGAAATTAGATGGAAGTCAAATTTCCTCTAATCTTTGAACAATGTATGTATAGAAAGATGGTTCAAACAGCCATTTACCAACACAGGTTGGTCGTTATATTTATTATCTGCGACGTTTTTATGTCTATATTCTGTTTTTTACCTTCATTTTGTATGTTGCCTATGTGTTGCCTGTTTGTTCAACATACTTTAGAGGAACTAAACCCAAAATTAACTTTTTTTAGCTGACTAATATGTTTTTTTTTTTTTTTTTTAAGACTAAAACTAGACTTAAATTTTTTAAGTTTTTGTCGATTTAAACTGAACTAAAACCATTAAATATAGAAATGACTAAAACAGACTAAAACTAAGAAGTATTTTAGTCTAAAAGACTATGACTAAAACTGATATCAAAATGGCTGTCAAAAACAACACTGCTTTCCACTCCAACGACCCAGGTTCGATCCTGACCTGGTTGAACTTATTTTACTTTTTTTTTTTTTATTGGATAAATAAAATAAAAAAGGAGTTTGTGTTAACCACAGGCATATTAAGTCTAACAGTCTTCTCTTTCCACCTCTCTTAACACAGAACTTGCTGTGGTGTAGTGGTAATGGCAGTCGACCCCCGATCTGAAGGTTGGAGGTTCGAATCCCGCATCTGCCCACCATGTGTCGTTGTGTCCCTGGGCAAGACACTTAACCCCGAGTTGCTCCCGGTAGGTCTGGATGGCGCCTTGCAAGGCAGGCTACCACTACCGGTGTATGAATGTGTGTATGAATGGGTGGATGGCTGGTATTGTAAAGCGCTTTGGGGCTCCTCACAGGGGGCTGGAAAGCGCTATATAAATAAGCTCCATTTACCATTTGTGCGGGAGTTGTGGTCCCGCCTACAACTCCCGCACAACACAAGTTCTGTGTTAAGAGAGGTGGAAAGAGAAGACTGTTAGACTTAATATGCCTGTGGTTAACACAAACTCCTTTTTTATTTTATTTATCCAATAAAAAAAAAAAGTAAAATAAGTTCAACCAGGTCAGGATCGAACCAGGGTCGTTGGAGTGGAAAGCAGACGCGCTTCCATTGTGCCACCGAGGCATGTGGCTTTTTGCAGGTCTACTATATATTTAAAGGAACCGCCCCTTCTAAAATACTGGCTACACGAATGCTACATCTATACATACGTATCACGTTTTTACTACATAGTGTCACGTTATTACTACATACGTATCACGTTATTACTACATACGTATCACGTTATTACTACATAGAATCACGTTATTACTACATAGAATCACGTTTTTACTACATAGAATCACGTTTTTACTACATAGTGTCACGTTATTACTACATACGTATCACGTTATTACTACATATGTATCACGTTATTACTACATAGAATCACGTTATTACTACATAGAATCACGTTTTTACTACATAGTATCACGTTTTTATTACATGGTATCACATTTTTACTACATAGTATCACGTTATTACTACATAGTATCACGTTTTACTACATAGTATCACGTTTTTACTACATAGTATCACGTTTTTACTACATAGTATCACGTTTTTACTACATAGTATCACGTTTTTACTACATAGTATCACGTTTTTACTACATAGTATCACGTTTTTACTACATAGTATCACGTTTTTACTACATAGTATCACGTTTTTACTACATAGTATCACGTTTTTACTACATAGTATCACGTTTTTACTACATAGTATCACATTTTTACTACATAGTATCACATTTTTACTACATAGTATCACGTTTTTACTACATAGTATCACGTTATTACTACATACATATCACGTTTTTACTACATAGTATCACATTTATACGTATCACGTTATTACTACATGAGCTCCAATTTTTTTGTTTTCATGATTGACTGCAATACGCTTCCGTAGAATGCAGCACTGACCCCTGTCAGTTTAATAAAAAGTTACGTGTGTGTGTGTGTTGTGTTACCTGTGTGTGTGAGCAGTGTGTAGGAGCTGAAGCCCACTCTGTCAGTGAGGAACCATGTGAACTTTTCAGGTCTGATTTTCAGATTCCTGAAGTGGTGTAGGGTGGTGTCCTGAGACAAACAAACAAACACACAAACAAAGGTTTGTAAAAGTTAGTTTTAACAGTTCCATCTGACATAACTCACACCTGTCAGCCCAGGTGTGTCACTGCTGCAACTGTCTGTTGTGTAGTTGTGTGTCTGTTGTGTAGTTGTGTGTCTGTTGTGGAGTTGTGTGTCTGTTGTGCAGTTGTGTGTCTGTTGTGTAGTTGTGTTACCGAGGCTCTTGCTGTGACAGTTCTGTTTATTTGTCATGTGCAGGTTAAAACAGAGTTAACGGTAAAATGAAACGTTCAGGACGAGAAGAACCAATTCGACTCGCTACAAATGGAAGAACAAACCAACAAGAAAATACAAAAAGCAAAAAGAGTACACAAAAAAGTACCAAAAAGTGAAAAAGTACTTGATAAAATATTTACAATGTCTTAAAGAGAGAATGAAAAACAACATGGTAGAATGTAGCTGTTGTGTGTCTGTTGTGCAGTTGTGTGTCTGTTGTGTAGTTGTGTGTGTCTGTTGTGTAGTTGTGTGTGTCTGCTGTGTAGTTGTGTGTGTCTGTTGTGTAGTTGTGTGTGTCTTTTGTGTAGTTGTGTGTGTCTGTTGTGTAGTTGTGTGTGTCTGTTGTGTAGTTGTGTGTCTGTGGTGCAGTTGTGTGTGTCTGTTGTGTAGTTGTGTGTGTCTGTGGTGCAGTTGTGTGTGTCTGTTGTGCGGTTGTGTGTCTGTTGTGCAGTTGTGTGTCTGTTGTGCAGCTGTGTGTCTGTTCTGTAGTTGTGTGTCTGTTCTGTAGTTGTGTGTCTGTTGTGCAGTTTGTGTGTCTGTTGTGTGTCTGTGGTGCAGTTGTGTTTCTGTTGTGTAGTTGTGTGTCTGTGGTACAGTTGTGTTTCTGTTGTGTAGTTGTGTGTCTGTGGTGTAGTTGTGTGTCTGTGGTGTAGTTGTGTGTCTGTTGTGTAGTTGTGTGTCTGTTGTGTAGTTGTGTGTGTCTGTTGTGTAGTTGTGTGTGTCTGTTGTGCAGTTGTGTGTGTCTGTTGTGCAGTTGTGTGTCTGTTGTGCAGTTGTGTGTCTGTTGTGCAGTTGTGTAGTTGTGTGTCTGTTGTGCAGTTGTGTAGTTGTGTGTCTGTTGTGCAGTTGTGTAGTTGTGTGTCTGTTGTGAAGTTGTGCGTCTGTTGTGTAGTTGTGTGTCTGTTGTGTAGTTGTGTGTCTGTTGTGTAATGGTGTGTCTGTTATGCAGTTCTGTGTCTGTGTGTCTGTTGTGTAGTTGTGTGTCTGTTGTGCAGTTGTGTGTCTGTTGTGCAGTTGTGTGTCTGTTGTGCAGTTGTGTGTCTGTTGTGTAGTTGTGTGTCTGTTGTGTAGTTGTGTTTGTTGTGCAGTTGTGTGTCTGTGGTGTAGTTGTGTGTCTGTTGTGTAGTTGTGTTTGTTGTGCAGTTGTGTGTCTGTGGTGTAGTTGTGTGTCTGTTGTGTAGTTGTGTGTCTGTTGTGTGTGTCTGTTGTGTAGTTGTGTGTCTGCTTGTGTGTGTCTGTGGTGTAGTTGTGTGTGTCTGTGGTGTAGTTGTGTGTGTCTGTTGTGCAGTTGTGTGTGTCTGTTGTGTAGTTGTGTGTCTGTTGTGTAATGGTGTGTCTGTTGTGTAATGGTATGTCTGTTGTGTAATGGTATGTCTGTTGTGTAATGGGGTGTCTGTTATGCAGTTCTGTGTCTTTGTGTCTGTTGTGTACCGGTAGTTGTGTGTCTGTTGTGTAGTTGTGTGTCTGTTGTGTAGTTGTATGTCTGTTGTGCAGTTGCGTGTCTGTTGTGTAGTTGTGTGTCTGTTGTGCAGTTCTGTGTCTGTGTGTCTGTTGTGTAGTTGTGTGTCTGTTGTGCAGTTGTGTGTCTGTTGTGCAGTTGTGTGTCTGTTGTGTAGTTAATTGTCTGTTGTGCGTCTGTTGTGTAGTTGTGTGTGTCTGTGGTGTAGTTGTATGTCTGTTGTGTAGTTGTGTTTGTCTGTTGTGCAGTTGTGTGTCTGTGGTGTAGTTGTGTGTCTGTTGTGTAGTTGTGTGTCTGTTGTGTGTGTCTTGTGTAGTTGTGTGTCTGTGGTGTAGTTGTGTGTGTTATGTAGTTGTGTGTCTGTGGTGTAGTTGTGTGTCTGTGGTGTAGTTGTG